>JAEUCK010000751.1:0-28934 GCA_017311455.1 Otocyon megalotis megalotis
GACATCATGAATCTTTCCACAGTTTGGCTATTGTGGACATTGCTGCTATCTGTATCTTTGGGGTAAATACTGTAGTGCAATTGTTGGATTGTAGGGTAGTAGATGTATTTTTAACTCTTTGAGGAATCTCCACACGGTTTTCCAGAGTGGCTGTACCAGTTTGCATTCCCACCAACAGTGCATGAGGGTTCCCCTTTCTCCGCATCCTCTCCAACATTTGTTGTTTTCTGTCTTGTTAATTTTCACCATTCTCACTGGTGTGAGGTGGTATCTCATTGTGGTTCTTATTTGTATTTCTCTAATGGCAAGCGATGCAGAGCATTTTCTCATGTGCTTGTTGGCCATGTATATGTCTTCCTCAGTGAAATTTCTGTTTATATCTTCTGCCCATTTCATGATTGGATTGTTTCTTGGGTGTTGAGTTTAATAAGTTCTTTATAGATCTTGCATACTAGCCCTTTATCTGATATACACCTTTTAGCTTTTCATCTTTCACATCATCATCCCCATTAGAGCTTTCTTGGGGTGACACCTGGGAGGGAGATTTTCTTGTTACCATTTACAACTTCTTGGTCTGACTTACGTAGAGCTTTTCTGAGTTCCGTTTTTCTGATCCTATCCCCATTTCTCTTTCCCTGTGCCAGCCAGAATGAGCTTAGGATGTTTGTGGGTGAGATTTCTGGGCTGGGAAAGTGGGCCTCAGATCTTGTCTCTGTCCTGGACCTTACAAGTGACACCTGCTGCCTGCCCGGGTTCAACACAGGGTCCTTGATGGTCTGTGGCTGTGTCCACGATTCTATCAATCCTGGGAGTTGACTCTGTTGATATGGGCCCTTCTCAATGGTACCTTCCACCCAGTCTCACTCTCCACCCAGCTTTGAAGAGAGTGCATGTTCACTGCTGTGGGTCCTTTAGCCCTATGCGGCATGTGCAGGCCCATTGTTATCCTCCCTGCATCACAGATGGGGAAACTGAGGTCCTTAGGGTTGAATAACTAGGTCCCCTGGCTCTTTTTGGCACATCTGGCTAAAACGAATCCAGGGAGAGTCTGCCCTTGATCCAGCACAGCCTAGTGGCCGCAGTAATCTTCAGCCTCCCAACAGAACAACTGCTGGGACTTTAGTCCTTTGCTTATATGCACACATATCCCACACACACACACACACACACACACACACACACACACATTCCAGTATACAACTCCTGAGTGTACATGCCCCTGTGTATACACATTCTATACACAGAAGCATATACCTAAAAACACATACCCTTGTGTAGCCACCAGAACACACACACACACACACACACACACACACACACACACCTGTACAGTCACTTGAACACACACACACACCCCTGGACACCACACTCACACACCACACCACCACCACCTCCCTCCCTGCCCAAGAAGTCTAGCCAACAGTCAAGCCCCTGGACAATCTGCTGAGTTCTCTGCTGTGGCATCCAAGATGACCCAATTCCTCTATCTCTGTATTAATTATTGCCCTGCAACAAATTACTCTAGAATACAGTAGCATAAAACAATGATTTTATCATCTCAGAATCTTTGGGTAAGGAATTCAGAAGTGACTTGGCTGAGTGGTTCTGACCAGAGTCTCTCACGAAGCTGCAGCCAAGCTATTGCCTGGGGCTGCATTATCTGTATACTGGACAGAACTGGAAACGTATTAGAAGTGGTACACTTGTGGGCCTGGCAGGTTAATATTAACTGTGGCAGGAGGTCTCAGATGTGTAGCATGTGGCCAATTGACTACCCTCACAACACGGCAGCTGGCTTTCACCAGTCTAGTGACCAAGAGGGGCAAGGTGGAAGAATGTTTGTCTCTTATGAATTGGCCACAGAGTCACATGCTGACATGACCTCAATATCCTCCTGGTTTCCCCGGTCAGCTCTGTCCATGGGATGGAAAATACATACCAGGAGACTGCAGGGTGCTCTTCAAAGCTAGCTATCCCTGCAATCACAATGTTGCTCTACTGAGAGGCATGCTGAGGGCACAAAGCTTTGGTGTCAAGGAGACCCAACACTTTCAGGTTCTCAATAGTCAGTCCTTTCACTTCTTCCTTTGGCCCTGATCCATGGGACTCTAAGGGTCACACCTGCTTAGACACCAACATTCCTTTTTTTTAATTTTTTTAAATTAATTTTTTATTAGTGTTCAGTTTACCAACATACAGAATAACACCCGGTGCTCATCCCGTCAAGTGTCCCCCTCAGTGCCCATCACCACTCACCCCCACCCCCCGCCCTCCTCCCCTTCCACCACCCCTAGTTCTTTTCCCAGAGTTGGGAGTCTTTATGTTCTGTCTCCCTTTCTGATATTTCCCACACATTTCTTCTCCCTTCCCTTATATTCCCTTTCACTATTATTTATATTCCCCAAATGAATGAGAACATACACTGTTTGTCCTTCTCCGATTGACTTACTTCACTCAGCATAATACCCTCCAGTTCCATCCACGTTGAAGCAAATGGTGGGTATTTGTCGTTTCTAATGGCTGAGTAATATTCCATTGTATACATAAACCACATCTTCTTTATCCATTCATCTTTCGATGGACACCGAGGCTCCTTCCACAGTTTGGCTATTGTGGACATTGCTGCTAGAAACACCGGGGTGCAGGTGTCCCGGCGTTTCATTGCATCTGAATCTTTGGGGTAAATCCCCAACAGTGCAATTGCTGGGTCGTAGGGCAGGTCTATTTTTAACTCTTTGAGGAACCTCCACACAGTTTTCCAGAGTGGCTGCACCAGTTCACATTCCCACCAACAGTGTAAGAGGGTTCCCTTTTCTCCGCATCCTCTCCAACATTTGTGGTTTCCTGCCTTGTTAATTTTCCCCATTCTCACTGGTGTGAGGTGGTATCTCATTGTGGTTTTGATTTGTATTTCCCTGATGGCAAGTGATGCAGAGCATTTTCTCATGTGCATGTTGGCCATGTCTATGTCTTCCTCTGTGAGATCTTTTCATGTCTTTTGCCCATTTCATAATTGGATTGTTTGTTTCTTTGGTGTTGAGTTTAAGAAGTTCTTTATAGATCTTGGAAACTAGCCCTTTATCTGATACGTCATTTGCAAATATCTTCTCCCATTCTGTAGGTTGTCTTTGAGTTTTGTTGACTGTATCCTTTGCTGTGCAAAAGCTTCTTATCTTGATGAAGTCCCAATAGTTCATTTTTGCTTTTGTTTCTTTTGCCTTCGTGGATGTATCTTGCAAGAAGTTACTGTGGCCGAGTTCAAAAAGGGTGTTGCCTGTGTCTCCTCTAGGATTTTGATGGAATCTTGTCTCACATTTAGATCTTTCATCCATTTTGAGTTTATCTTTGTGTATGCTGAAAGAGAGTGGTCCAGTTTCATTCTTCTGCATGTGGATGTCCAGTTTTCCCAGCACCATTTATTGAAGAGACTGTCTTTCTTCCAATGGATAGTCTTTCCTCCTTTATCGAATATTAGTTGACCATAAAATTCAGGGTTCATTTCTGGGTTCTCTATTCTGTTCCATTGATCTATGTGTCTGTTTTTGTGCCAGTACCACACTGTCTTGATGACCACAGCTTTGTAGTACAACCTGAAATCTGGCATTCTGATGCCCCCAGATATGGTTTTCTTTTTTAAAATTCCCCTGGCTATTCGGGGTCTTTTCTGATTCCACACAAATCTTAAAATAATTTGTTCTAATTCGCTGAAGAAGGTCCATGGTATTTTGATAGGGATTGCATTAAACGTGTAAATTGCCCTGGGTAACATGGACATTTTCACAATATTAATTCTGCCAATCCATGAGCATGGAATATTTTTCCATCTCTTTGTGTCTTCCTCAATTTCTTTCAGAAGTGTTCTATAGTTTTTAGGGTATAGATCCTTTACCTCTTTGGTTAGGTTTATTCCTAGGTATCTTATGCTTTTGGGTGCAATTGTAAATGGGATTGACTCCTTAATTTCTCTTTCTTCAGTCTCATTGTTAGTGTATAGAAATGCCATTGATTTCTGGGCATTGATTTTGTATCCTGCCACGCTACTAAATTGCTGTATGAGTTCTAGCAATCTTGGGGTGGAGGTTTTTGGGTTTTCTATGTAGAGTATCATGTCATCGGCGAAGAGGGAGAGTTTGACTTCTTCTTTGCCAATTCGAATGTCTGTCTCTTTTTTCCTCAGTTTCCCTCTTTGCCATCAACTTGTCTTCTATGTCACTCACTCGTTCTTCCACCTCGTTAACCCTCGTCGTTAGGACTTCTAGTTTGGATTACATCTCATTCAATTGATTTTTAATTTCTGCCTGATTGGATCTAAATTCTGCAGTCATGAAGTCTCTTGAGTCCTTTATGCTTTGTTCTAGAGCCACCAGTAGCTGTATAACAGTGCTTCTGAACTGGCTTTCTGACATTGAATTGTAATCCAGATTTTGTAACTCTGTGGGAGAGAGGACTTTTCTGATTCTTTCTTTTGAGGTGAGGTTTTCCTTCTAGTCATTTTGCTCAGTGCAGAGTGGCCAAAAACAAGTTGTATTGGGAAAAGGAGAATAAAAGAGGAGAGAAAGAAGGAAAGAAAGAAGAAAAAGAAAAAAAAAAGGGAAGAAAAAAAGGAAAAAAGAGAAGAAAAAGAGAAAGAAAAAGAAAGAGGTGAAAAAAAGGGGGTGGGGGAAGCAATCAGGAATCAAAAAGAAAAAAAGAAAAGAAAAAAAAAAAAGCCACAGAGGAGTATCTTCTGATTCTGTATACTTAAGTCCCTTGACTTCCTTCCCCTGGAACTGGTCGGTCTCGCCGGTCTTCTGGGGGAGGGGCCTGTTGTGCTGTTTTTCAGGTGTTAGCACTTGGGGGAGCTGCTCCGCTCCCTGCCAGGTGCAGGGCTCAGTGGGGGTTGTTTACCCCGTGAGGCCCCTGAAGGAACGGCCCCAGTTGCTGCAGCAGCTCCGGAAACCTGGCTTCGGCCCCAGCAGGAACTGCGGAGAGCAGAGAGGGGAGCTCTCCGCCTGCAGGGCCTGGAGGCTCTGGGCGGGGCCGCTGGTCCGCTCAGCTCGGGGCAGGAGCGTCCTTGCTGTCCTGGGCCCTCCCGGCCTCTGCCTGTCCCGGGGGAGGCCGGATCCTGGGCTGTGTCCCGGCGCCCTGTGCTCCGGCGCTGCGCTGTTGGATTCGCGCTCCCGGTGGCGCAGCCGCCTCTCCGCGGAGCCGCCGCCCGAGCCCCTCGGAGCTGTTCCCGGGGCCGCGCAGCCCCCTCCGCACGGAGCCTCTTCTGCGGGAGCCGCCGCCGCCGAGCTGCTCCCGGAGCCGCGCAGCCCCCTCCGCGGAGCCGCCGCCCGAGCCCTCCGAGCTGCTCCGGGTCCCGCCGTGCGCTGCAGCCCTTAGGGAGCTCGGCGCACTCTCCTGCGCGCGCCGCAGGTGTCTGTTAGTGTCCCCGGGAGCCCGAGGGCATCCCCGCCCTCCCGGGTCCTGCTCTAACTCCCTGCGGGCCCCTTTCCGCCCGGGAAGGTCGGTGCAGCTCCTGCTTCTCCGGGACGGGGCTCTCCTGTCCTGGGGACACTCGCCCCGGCTTCAGCCCGGCTCCTCGCGGGGCCCCTCCCCCTTGGAGGCCTTTTGTTTCTTTATTTCTTTTTCCCCGTCTTCCTACCTTGATAGAAGCGCGAACTCTTCTCACTGTAGCGTTCCAGCTGGTCTGTCTTTAAATCTCAGGCCGAATTCGTAGATTTTCAGGATGATTTGAAGGTTATCTAGGTAATTTGGTGGGGACAGGTGATTTGGGGATCCTACACTTCCTCCATCTTGCCCCTCCTCCTTTTTTAAAATTTTTATTTATTTATGATAGTCAAACACACACAGAGAGAGAGAGGCAGAGACACAGGCAGAGGGAGAAGCAGGCTCCATGCACCGGGAGCCCGACGTGGGACTCTATCCCGGGTCTCCAGGATCGCGCCCTGGGCCAAAGGCAGGCGCCAAACCACTGCGCCACCCAGGGATCCCAGACACCAACATTCTTTTCTCTTACCTCACCCACACCCCCACTGCTGCCTCCAGGATTCACAGGAAATGAAAGGTGATAGTTTCCAGTTTCCCACAATTGGCACCTCTCTTCTGGGTCCTATAAATGTGACTCTCCCGAAGTGAAAGAGGTATATTCAAATAATTTAATGTGGCATAACAACCGCCCCAAAGGATTGGACAATCTTTTATTTTACCCATGAATCTGGGGTGGATTAGACTCAGCTGGTCAGCCCTTGTTTGGAGTCTCATGTGTTTGCAGACAGATTAGGGTTGAGGTCATCCTGAAGACTCTCTTCACAGTCTCAGTTGGAGACACTCGAACAGCCAGGAAACCCGTGGCTCCTCAGAAATTTCTGTGTTTCAAGATCATACAACAAAGAGATAGAGAGATAGAAAAGACAGATAAGTAGTAGGTAAATATGGATAGATGATAAAGAGATAGAGGCAGGTAAATAGATGATAGAATCCTATATAATGACATGAGACTTCCACTACCACACTTATAAAAATGGTTTGCATCTTCAAACAAGATTCTATGGTGAGGAAAATTCTTGGCCTACAGAAGTGAATATGGAAGTTTACACATGGATGTGAACTTCCAGCCCAATGAACGGTCACCTACTCTGCAGAAGCAGGTTTGTAACAGGATAGAAGGGAAAACCCTGAATTAGCTAATTTTGACTTGACATTTCCCTGGCCCTGCTTATCTTTGACCCCCAAAGATTGAAGCAGCTCTCATGCTAGCTTTTCATGCATCCTGAGCGCTGCACAGCCTGAACATGGCCAGATACACTGGGCAGAACCCTGTCACCAGAAAAGCAATTCTAAGAGAGGGCCGAGAGAGCCCACATGAACGCAGTAGGAGTGTTTCCCTCCAATCACTGCAGTGCATTTCTGCCTCCAACATTGCCCATATCTAGTTGTGATGACCATGAACTATACAACTGAAAACTCCCAGTTTTAAACCAG
The DNA here is from genome assembly GCA_017311455.1 of Otocyon megalotis megalotis. NCBI lineage: Eukaryota > Metazoa > Chordata > Mammalia > Carnivora > Canidae > Otocyon > Otocyon megalotis. The sequence goes on from JAEUCK010000751.1 coordinate 6,967, forward strand.
CCAAAAGGGAGTTATTTAAGAATAAATGAGAATTGCAATCCAGGACAAACAAGCTGCAGCAAAACCATAGCCAAATCTGAAGATCAAAAGGCAGGTATGCTTTTTTTTTTTTTTTCAGGAGAAAAAGGAAAGCTGAGAAGGCTGTTATAAACTGGAGTTCATTGGATTAACCCCAGAGTTAGAGGTGTGGCAGCTTCTCATTTGCAGAGCTCTTGTGAGGAGAAAGGGTGGGGGGTTGTGGTGACAAGGAGAGCCCTTCTTCCTGCAGCTGGGATAGTAAAGTACCATAAGGACAAATCCCTGCAAGGTCAAATCCAGCTCTTCCTGGTGGGTCTGTGTGGAATGGTTGAGGGTGGCCCCTGCTGAAAACTCCTCATTCCATACCAGTGATACACATTATTCTCTACTGACAAAGACATTTCAAGAATGGAACTGGAGAGTATTATGCTGAGTGAAGTAAGTCAATTGGAGAAGGACAAACATATGGTTTCACTCATACAGGGAATATAAAAAATAGTGAAAGGGATTATAGAGGAAAGGAGAGAAAATGAGTGGGAAAAATCAGAGAGGATGACAGAACATCCTAACTGAGAGACTCCTACCTCTGGGAAACGAACAAGGGGTGATGGAAGGGGAAGCGGGCGGGGGGATTGGGGTGACTGGGTGACAGGCACCGAGGGGGGCACTTGACAGAATGAGCACTGGGTGTTATACTATATGTTGGTAAATCAAACTCCAATAAGAAATATATATATATATATATATATATATATATATATATATATAGAGAGAGAGAGAGAGAGAGAGAGAGAATGGTGATTTATATTGTTCTTTGAAATTTCCTGAAGAACATCAGCCAAGACATCAGTACTTTCTAAGTTAAACCTCTGGGAGAGATGTATGCAATTACTTTCTCAAATGGCAGATTGAAGCTGGACTTGACTAGGTTGGAGCCCAAATGTCCAGACCAACATGGCCCCCGAGGACTGAGGATAATAAGTTATGAAAGTAATACGGGACATTGATTACGTGCTCACTGCATGCTCCATGGCTTGTGTGTCTTAAATACCTCCCACACACACCATCTACTTTCATCGTCATATCAGATAGTCACTGCCATTATTCCCCTATTTTACACAATCTGAGGCACTGAGTACCGAGGCAGGAAGGTGTTAATTAGTTCATGGGTAAGTGTCTATAGAGGAGCAAGGTACTAGACTCCTGTCACTGGGCAGCACACTCATCCCCAAGCTTCTGGAAGTATTCACTCTTAGCTCATAGCTGCTTTACTCTCTGGAGAATCACCCTTGGCCAAACTGAATCCACTTCACCTAGGAGTTGGTGCCTCCTGGGGGTGGGAATGCAGTCACTGATGGGGTACAAAATGACAGCCCCTGCCTCAAAGTGATATTGATTCTGTAATACATTTCTGCCTCCAAAGCTCCCCATGAGACCAGGCTCCCCTGACCACAGCTTTGCTCAGCTTGTTGTCCCACTCTACTCAGCTCGCCTCAATCCTTTCTCCCGAGAGCACTGTCTCAGCATATCATTTGCTTCAGAATCCCCAACTCTGGCTCTGCTTTTAGGGACCCAACCTGGAAAATGACAAAGCCCAAGCTAGTATGTGCACAGTGGCATTCAACTAAGGGGCATAAAGGTGCTGAAAAGCAGCCCAAGTCCTGCAGGCCAAGCTATGCAAAGGGGGCACCTTTTCCTCATTTACCCAAAGCCACTGAAATGTCTAGAACTGAGCTAGGATTCAAACCCTAGGAACTCCAGGCTCAGAGCTCCCCATCTCTCATCACTGTGTGGTACTGCCTCATTGTATTTAACAATACAAGTCAGACTATGGGGATGAGCAACGTAGGCCCAAGTTGCTTTTGTGACCTACTTCTCTAAAAAAAATCACAATCTTCCAGAAGAGTCTGTTCCAGGAACTTTGTTCCTGACCCATCTCAGAGTAAAATACCGACCTGATATTTCATAATCCCCTGTAATTCCTCCAAAGAGATTCTCCATCAATGTCAGGAAAGGGAGGCTAACACATTACTGCCATGTAACTATCAGAGCTCTCAATTTTCCCAACTGTCCCACAATGTCCTTATTAGAGAAGAACCCTGCTTACAGACTGAGGTACATGTCCCCCTCTGTTGTCTCTTTACTTCAATCTGGAATACTTCCTTAGTCTATCTCTGGCTTTTGTTTAAAAAAAAAATCCAGCAAGACAAGTTGAAGATCTAATCGGCCTTATTAAGTGATTCATAAATTGGCACATCCTACCTGGCAAGTAGACAGAAACTCCCAGGAGGTGTACAAAATGCAAGGTTTTATAGGAAGGAGGGTGGGGCAAGAAGTGCATAGAAGGAAAAGAAAGGATTAAGGTCAGGATCCCTTCTTTCTGGGGGGTGGACCTACAGGGTTTCTATCCTGTAGATGACTGACTACTGCCCATCAGGAAGTTTCAGGAGGACTCTTAAAAGTTCACCTTCCTGGGTCAGGTGAAAATGTCATTAGTTATGATTGCTATGAGGTGGGGTTGGTGGGAAAGTGAATCTGTTCGGGCTTGTTTTTTTCTTTTTTGTTGCTTTCAGAACGTTTACTTTGTAGAAGATTACATACCAGTTACAGATTAGGAGTAGATATTCCTCAGCTTGGGTTTGTCTGATCTTTTTGGGAACTACTTTTGTTGTGCCCAAGATTACATGTCCGAGAAACCACCAAGGAGCCAACACCAATGCAAACACAAGAGGGTTTATTTACAAGCTCGAGCTTGGGTCCAAGTATACCTGACACAGCGGAGCAGGGACTTGGACCCCGAGGTGGGTTCCAGCTTAGTTTTATGGGCTGGTCTAGGGGACCTCCAGAAGGGGTGGAAGAATTTCTCAAGTTCTGTTTACATTCTGATATGGGGCTTTCAAGGGCATTAAGCTCTGTTCTCATTCTGATATGAGACTTTCTGCCACTGGCTTGAACTCTGTTCTGATTCTAATATGGGGCTTAACTGAAGTAAGGTAAAGTTCAGCTCTTATTCACAGGGGCCTGAGACGGCTGTACTTGTGCTAATGCTGAACTTAGGGTGGAATGGCCTTAATTTTCTCAGCCTCCACACTTTCAGGTTTCTCTTGTTGGCAAGAATATCCCAGAGGTGATGCTATGTTCTTCTCATCACATCCTATTGGGTGATGTGCCACCACATCCTCCTGTTCCTTTTTGTTTTGTTTTTTCACCATTAATATAACTTTATTTTTTCTTTTTTGGAATCTATTTTTTGGTATATTTTTATTGGAGTTTGATTTTTCCAACATATAGTATAATACCCAGTGCTCATCCCACCAAGTGCTCTCCTCAGAACCCATTACCCAGTCACCCCAAACCCCCGCCTTGCCCACCTCCCCAGCTGAGGCTGGAATAGAAAGACAAAGCATGTTTCCCACCTACTAGAACACAGGGTAGAGAGATGAAAATGTTAACTCAAAACTAACAATATAATACTAAGTGCCTCAATTGAGTATTATTAAAAAAACATGTTGTGGAGGCTGAGTAAATTAAGGCCATTTCGCCTCAAGTTTAGCATTAGCACAAGTACAGCCATTTTAGGCCCCTGTGAATAAGAGCTGAACTTTACAGGAAAAGCTGCAGAATGCCCTCGGCAGGAAATCCCATATCAGAAAGACAACAGAGCTCAAAATACCCTTGGCAGAGAATCCCATATCAGATCTTAAGAAACTTCCCCACCCTGTCCCCCATATTGGAATGGAAAAAAATTCCTCCACCCCTTCTGAAAATCCCCTAGACCAGCCCATAAAAAACCCAGCTGTAACCCACTTCGGGGTCCAAGCCCCTGCTCTGCTGTGTGGAGTATACTTGGACCCAAGCTCGAGCTTGTAAATAAACCCTCGTGTACTTGCATCGGTGTCAGCTCCTTGGTGGTTTCTCAGAACATAATCTTGGGCACAACAATGTGCTCCAAAACCTGTAGAATTAAACTGTGAATAAACTTTCTGAGCAATGGGGACATCTGGGTGGCTCAGTGGTTGAGCATCTGCCTTCGACTCAGGGCATGATCCCGGATTCCTGGGATCGAGTCCCACATCAGGCTCCTTGCATGGAGCCTGCTTCTCCTCCCTCTGCATGTGTCTCTGCCTCTCTTCCTGTGTCTCTCATGAATAAATAAATAAATACTTTAAAAAGAAAACTTTCTGAGCAATGGGCAAAGTCACAGTAGATTAACTCATCTATCTAACATATCACATTGGAGTTCTGAAAAAGCCCCAACCACTCAGTGACTGTGATGTTCAAAATATTCAGTCACTGGCTCTCACTCATCAGTTCTGTGTATTCCCCCTTAATGTGCATGAAGCCATTAGTTAATACATTTGTAAAGAGATGTTGATTGACTCACTCAGAGTGATATTTAATGTAAAATGTTCAAAATAAGACATTTTATATAAACATCATTACCACAGTCACCACAATAATTCTTGTTTCTGGGCGGCCTGGGTGGCTCAGCGGTTTAGCGCCACCTTCAGCCCAGGGTGTGATCCTGGAGACCTGGGATCGAGTCCCACGTCGGGCACCCTGCGTGGAGCCTGTTTCTCCCTCTGCCTGTATCTCTGCCTCTCTCTCTCTTTCTGTGTCTCTCATGAATAAATAAATAAAATCTTTAAGATAATAATAATAATAAGAAGAAGAATCCTTGTTTCTATTAAAGTTCGTTGACAAAATTGTTGAGAAATTTTTATTCTTGATCAGTTCTCAGGGGAGTAGATGGGACAAACAAGGGGTAGTCTGTGTGAACCGGATAGGCTGAGTCTACATGTCTGACACTTAATTAGTCACTTCTTTACACAATATATAATGCTTGACATAGACATCGGAGAAAGCTAAATGAATGTATGGAATTCCCAGTCATCCATTACAGGCTGTACATGAAGCCCATCTTCATTTTGGGGTTTTACTCATAAAGAAAATTGAGGTCTCTGGTATTCTGGGATCCAGCTTCTTAAAGAACAAAGGGGAAGTCCTTAGGAAAGTCAGGCTCCACTTACACTCCCATCTCTTGGCTCAACCTTGAGAACAACGGGTTTTTCAGGTTGAATAATCCCTCGAGTATTTATTCTCAGGGAGATCTGCAACAGTTAAACAAGTATATGAGAAACAATCAATGAAAATCCTGCTAACAACAGAAGCAAAGCAGGCAAGATATATGAAGGACAAAAATACATTACAAATATATAAATACTACTTTTAGATTCATATACCTCTCATACGTTGAAATTATTCTGTAAGGTGTCAAGACAGGAGCATGTAAGCATTCATCCATCACTCATTCAACAAATATATCTTTTGAGCACCTACTCTGTACCAGGCTGGAGACCCTTGATGGTTTGTGTTCTTTTTTTATCTAAATTTTAAGTAAAAAGGATAAGTGTTTAAAATTTAAGAGATTTTCAGCCATTACGGCAAACAATTTTGAAAAGTGACACCTTATTTTGTATATGTTGAAACTTGCAAGGTCATCCTGAGTGTTTATTACACATTTTATTGTCTGGACATCTACAATGTTGACCGTCCTGTATCCTCTCCCATGGAAACATCCGTTCATGATGACAGACTGGGATGGAAAGGGAACACAGCCTGACTGGAGCCAGTCTACAGAAGATGGAGCCAAGTAGCCAGGATGGCCTGGACTGCAGGCCTCCTTCATATCTGCCAGACATGCTTCACACCAGTGATTCTCAACCTTGCTTGCACGTGAGAATCAAAGGGGGCACATTTAAAGCCACACTCAGGGGGGCACTTGACGGGATGAGCCCTGGGTGATATGCTATATGTTGGCAAATTGAACTCCAATTAAAAAAAAGCCACACTTTGGGTGAATTATGTTAGAATATCTGAGATGATCTGGGCATCAGTATTTTTAATGAACCCACTGATTTCAATGTACAGCAAGGATTTGAGAACCTTAGTCACCAGAGCATCTGTAAATTGTGATGGAGAAGAGCATCTTTCAAAAGGCATGTCATGGTTATCACTGCATATCATGATTATGCATAACATGTTCCCTTTCTTTCAGCGGACTTGAAAGAAATTTAAAACATCGCTTAAGATCAAAGGTCTGCACATAATCATGTCATGCAAAATGCACTGACAGATGACCCTTTTAGTTGGGTGATCATAAACCATAGATGTGGCACCCAAGAGCTGAAGGACTCTTAAAAGTCACAATAACTCTAAATAGATTCTCTGGTGATAGAAGGAATTATTAGAGATAAATGAGCCCATTCCCAAATATACACATACATACATCTATCCCACATCTCTTAGTTTAAAAAAAGCAAGAATAAAACACTGTTTATGCAGAAAGTTATCTCTCTGACCTGTGTTTCTTTACAAGATTTGAAGGAGAAGTTCTGCAGGACTCTGACAAGGGCAAGTTTCATGTTCATGATCGCAAACCTCATTCCAATGCAGTTTCGGGGTCCAGTTCCAAAAGGCAGGTATGTATAAGGATTTATGCTGTCCTTGTTCTTCCTACTGAACCTGGCTCCACAATGGAAGTGGAAAACAAGTTAGTTAATCATAAAAACCACAAGAGGTACCTGTTTGGGGTTCTCAACCAGGAGTATATTGGAAATTTGATAGGCTGGTTCCTTTAATCCTGCTATGCTTATTCTGCTGTGACAATTGTAAACTACAGGTCATTGGATACTCCTTGCTCTATGAAGCATTCAGTCTTACTGAGGACATGAGATGAATGCCATTGAAAAGATTTATCTTAGACACTAGAATTATATTGAGGGTGGTGAGATGTCCACACTTTGAAAGGCAAGCAGGAAATGAGTCTTACTGAAGGAAAGGTAGGTTTGCGCCTCCATTCTCACTTACGTTGGTCACATGCTCATAGAAAAAGGAAGAAATGCCTCCTATGATTTACCTTGTTATTTTTCCCTTCACATCCCTACACTCCTTGCTAGGACCACTCCCAACCACTTACACAGAACAGATTTTCAGATGAGTTAATTTGGCACATGATGCTACTGCACTATAATCATACTCAGGTCTATGTATACTCACTATAACCACTGAGGCTTGTCTATCTGTTCTAAGAGACTATAAATTTCTTGAGGGTTAGACTTACACTTTATTCAAAATTCTTTCTTTAATACTTATATTAAGGAAATATGTGGATTTGGGGAAATGATAATGGCATTTAGTGAGGTATTATTTAAACTCCTTATATATATAAAAAATAAACTCCTTATATCATGAAGAACATACTGGAATGTTTATAGATTATATGTCTTCAAGTTATATGGAAATCAGGGCAGCCTGGGTGGCTCAGCAGTTTGGTGCTGCCTTCAGCCCAGGCTGTGACCCTGGAGACCCGGGATCAAGTCCCATGTCGGGCTCCCTGCATGGAGCCTACTTCTCCCTCTGCCTGTGTCTCTGCCTCTCTCTCACTCTCTCTCTCTCTCTCTCTCTCTCTGTGTGTGTGTGTCTCTCATGAATAAATAAATAAATAGTCTTTTTTTAAAAAAGTAATATGGAAAACAGTCTAGGTATTATAATGGTGTGTGGATGGGGCAGTTGATACGGGTTAGTGGTTGTTTGGCAGGTGGTGGGCACATATAGATTCACTAAAAATATTTCACACACTTGTGTCTATAGAATATATTTGTACCTGTGTCAAAAATTGTCCATAAATGCTTCCCTATCCTCCTGAAACAAATGAAATCCTAGTCTACACACCAGTCAGTCAATTGACTTTTGTCCCATTTCTCCCTTCTTTAGGCTAGCCTTACATGCAATTATTGCTGTTTGAGTATCATGTCACGTTGCTAATGTCAAAGCAGTAGGTGACTTATTTTCCAAGTAATGTAAAGCATTGCAAGTAATAAAGTTCTGTGTTGTCTGTCTGTTTAGTTGTCACACATCAAGGAGTTGAAACAGGAGTAAATAAAAAATTTTCATAGAAAAAAAATTGTCCATAATAGGGGCAACTGGATGGCTCACTTGGTTAAGTGTCTGATTTTGGCTCAGATAATGATCTCAGGGTCCTCAGATCAAGTCCTATGTTGGACTCCCTGCTGAGCAGGGAGTCTGCTTCTCCCGCTCCCTTGGCCCCTCACCCTGCTCATGCTCACTTGCTTCTCTCTCTCAAATAAATACAATATTTTTAAAAAACTTATCCATAACTGGCATTTTTAATACATGGATTCACTGCCTGGCACAGTCCCTAACACACATAGATAATAAGTACTTCCTCTCATGGCTGAATGAATCATGAAGAAGTACCAGGAGTGGTCTCTGGTTTCTGTTCAAGAAGCTACAGAAGATTGAACAGCTGAGCTTGCGGGAGTCATCAGGTCTCCTGGTCCAGAAAACAGATGACTTGGTCAATTCTAAGTTCTTTCAGCAAGTACTATGTGTAGACGCATTGCTAGCACTAGGGACACCATGCGACCAGACAAGGACTCTGCCAACGGGGACTTTGACTCAGGGCTAAACATCCAGGTCTCTAAAAACTCATCCAAATTTTGCCCACCAATACAATAAACAGGAAAGCATGGACTTTTGCAGAATTCAGGCTTACCCAAAGCCAGACTCTGCTCTGAATTCCCAGAAGAGAAAGCTCAAGACCCCTCCAAGGAGGATGTCCAAATAGCTAGAGAACAGATGACCTCACTTTGGATAAATCCCAGATACTAGAGAGATGGGAGATGCTTAGAACTGCAACCACAGACAGCACAGGACCTATCATGTCTCCAGCACACTCTGTCCTCAGGCTGCTGCTCCTCCTGCCAGGGATGTGAACTCTCAGCACCACAGCCTCTGTCCTCACACTATACCTAGCAGACATGGTGGCGCAGGGTTACAAACACAGAATGAGAAAATCTAAGGAGTAAATCCAGAGAGCTAAAGAGGACAGAAACACTAAAGTAACAAAATGTCCCATTTTCTTAATTAAGATAATGGTTAAGTATATTATGCATATACACATAATCACAAACACAAATATGGTACGTTGTTTATACTTTACTGTTCCATTAACTCAGTACCTCATCTTAACTTTTAAGCCATCTTAACTTTTAAGCTTCTATATATGCATAGAAAAATATCCACAAGGACATACATCACATGATTAATAATCCTGATATATTGTGACTGGTGATGATGTTAGTTTTCTTTATTCTCAACTAGAGTTTGTAAAATTTGGACAATAATGTTCATTTGTAACAAGAAAAATACTTCTAAGAATAAAAAAATGTACAAATAAATCATTGTACCACAACACGATTGTCATCTATACTAAGAAAATACAGAATATCCTCCAATATGAGGGTGGGTTCCCCTTTGCAGGGTTCCCTGTACCTTTCAGGTTGGAATTCCTCAGGCTCTGGCCAGAGATTCTGGTCTCGATGAAGAATAAAGGTTGGCACCATCACCACTGTCCCTTTGGGAATGAACACACCACTGATTTCCACATCTTTCTTACAGACCCTCTCAAGTCTACCAGCAACTGAGTATAATCGGAGAGTTTCATTCAACACCATGTCCAGATACTCCATCTGTACAAGGGCCTCATAAGTGGGTGCTGCCTGGAAGGAAGAAACAGATTTAGATAAATGGAGATTTGGATCAATGCTCAAAGCACTCTGTGTACTACTACTGAAGTGTTAGGAACACCTAAGAATCATTTATTTTGATAAGGGTATTTATAGACATTTGAATGTCTACCATGTCCTTTGATCTACTCAATGGCCCACTGACATGTGAGCAATAGCTGTGAGCAATAGTAATAACTAGGGGAGACCACTGTGACAATCCCCTACACAGGGCCTGAAATCCTTCCCATTACCAGATAGTGGTTTTTCTTCCTCATATGAACAAAAGTGAGTAATAGAGTGTGACGCTTGATCTTTTTAAAGTTTTTTGTTTAAATTCATTTAATTAACATATAGTGTATATTAGTTTCAGGGATAAAATTTAGTGATTCCTCAGTTGCTTATAATACCCAGTGTTCATTACATTTAGTGCTCCTTATGTCCACCACCTGGTTACTTCATCCCCTCAACCCCTCACTTCTAGCAACCCTCAGTTTGTTTCCTATACTTAAGACTCTCTTATGGTTTGTCTCCCTCTCTGTTTTTGTCTTATTTCCCCTCCCCTATGACCCTTAATTTAAGTGAAATATGTTGAAGTGACTGATTCCTTTCAAAACAGGGGCCACATATCTGCACCATGAAAGGAGAACATGCAACAGAAAATATCCCCTCTTCTACATAAACTCTTCTAGTTGAAATATTCTGTTGGGGCAGCCTGGGTGGCTCAGCGGTTTAGCACCTGCCTTTGGCCCAGGGCGTGATCCTGGAGACCCGGGATCAAGTCCCAAGTCAGGCTCTCTGCATGGAGCCTACTTCTCCCTCTGCCTCTCTCTCTCTCTCTCTCAGTGTATCTCATGAATAAATAAATAAATAATTTTAAAAAGAATACTCCATATGAAATATTCTGTTTCCTAGCTTTTCAATTATATATACAATATTTGGAGAGGAACATTATATTGAAAAAGTATAATTTGGGGAGACACTAGTTCGTCTCAAACCAAATAGGGCAAGAGAAGGCTACAATTGGATGCAACCAATTCTGGACATAAATTTCAGTTTTAGGAAAAGTAATAAGGGGATCAGAACCCTACTCTCAACCCCACCCTCTGTTACTGGAACAGTCTCCTAGTTGTCACTTTGGAGTTTCACTGTTTGCCATATAGGTCACTCCAGACCCAGAGGTCAGGTGTCTTCATAAACAGGGAACTCCAGGTTAGGCAGAGATCTTAAAACAATGAGGGAAATTATGTGTCTATCACTTGGCGTTATATTTAAGAGCCAACATTTTACAGATTGTAGCTCAGTTTCCTGACTTGTTAAATGGAGATAATACAGTTGATACTTCATAGGGTATGTGGTAGAGAAACTCACTGCTCATCCAGGATACATGCAGATCCCCATATTTCCCAGCTCACATGAATTTACGGGAAACCATTTTGCAAATGGGGTATGAACTGATAAGACAAATGTCAGTTCAGGGCCAAATATTTGAAAATCAAGTGAGCAACACATAGCTCCTTGTTACCCAGCAAGTGTAAGTCCCCAGGTTCTAGATAATGCAGGTATAAGAAAATGGAGCCTCTTTACCTGGTATCACCAATAACTGTCTGGAGCAGAGACTCACTCCCATCTTCTGCTAAGGCCCATATCTGACACGCAAATGTGGAAATAGGAGTAAGCCTTTTTATGAAAACCGACTAGGTTTGAGGGCTAATCTATTACTGAGACATAACCAAGCCTACACTGACTCCCTTCTTCAGGTATGACCCCCTCACCTTATTGGGGAAAGTCGCATCAATCTCCTCCTGCAGTTTCTGCTGGACATCACGGTGAGTGGCCAATTCATACATAAGAAAGGAAAGACAACTGCTAGTGGTATCATAGCCAGCAAAAATAAAGATAATAGATTGGGCCACCAGCTCCAAATCAGATAGAGCTAAAAGGAGAAGAAACACATTTTAGTTATAACAGGTGAATGTAAAAAACCACACTTTAGATAATGAGAAGTCCATTTGAAACTCCCAATTCCCTTGGGGAAAATGTAAAAGCAATTCAGAATCAAACTCAGAGTGGTTTGCACTCTGACGTCTATCTTACAGAGCCAGAAAAGCCAGAAGTTATCTTGATCTGGTTCTTCCTATGGTCTATACTATTCTTGGCCATCTGCTCCTGCTAATGCCACCCTCCACACCAACACAGATAGGTAATTTCAGGAGATGGCATTTCTGTCTAACGTACATGGTGTTATCAGCATGACCTTTGGAGGATCCTAAAAATACTTCAGTCGTAAGTAACATGGGATACCATTCTCCCCCAAGAAAATTTATATTCTTCTAGCTAAAAGAGAACTTAAATTTCTTCAGAGAGTTTGTGATACTAAGACTCAATTGTCAGGAAAAAATGAATGATCTTTCCTCTAAACATATTTGTGGAAAGTGAAGAGAACAATATTGGGCTACTGATAAATTCTTGTTGCTCAAAGAGTGATCCATGGACCATCAGCATCTGCAGCATCTGGGAGTTTTTTAGAAATGCAGAATCTCAAACCTCACCCTAGAACTATCGAATCAAAGTCTGAGCTTTCATGAGATGTGGTGATTTGTGTGAACAACCTAGCTTGAGAAGCATGGATTATACCTTTCAGAGGTCTCAGCTAGTAGAAGACCTGGCACACAACTTCGCAAGTGCATGATCTCCAATATGTACAGAAACTACAACACATGTGGTATGTATATACCACATCTTCTTTATTCATTCATCTGTTGATGCAGGTGGGGGTTGTTATGACTGGGTGATGGGCACTGAGGAGGGCACTAAAGGAATGAGCACTGGGTGTTATACTATGTGTTGGCAAACTGAGATATTCAAAAAAAAAAAGGCTGGTAATAGAGCTGGCTTAATTAATGCCACCAAAGAAGCAGAAGAAAAAAATGTGTCAAAGGCAAGGTATTGACCAGCATGAAATATAGACGAATTGAATCCAGCGAATGGAATTAGCAATCATGGCCTGAATTTCACCTTCCTTAGTGAATGGCCCCACTCTGAATATAAATTGGAATATCTTTTGATTTCCTCCTGGCAGAAACTCAGCATGGTCATGTCCTAATCTATTTGACAAAACCTGTGTTAGGACCTTTAGATACTGAGAGCGCCTACCCACTACAAACCCATAATTCACAGCTAAAAACAATGCAAAAAGTGCTAGAAAAGTCTACAAAGTTCCGATTTTCCAGTCACACTTTTTGTGAAGCTGCTATGGGTAAATTCAACTATCAAATTCTTGCCTTTCACCCAGTCACTCCATCCCTCCGCCCTCCTCCCCTTCCACTACCCCTTGTTCGTTTCCCAGAGTTAGGAGTCTCTCATGTTCTGTCACCCTCTCTGATTTTTCCCACTCATTTTCTCTCCTTTCCCCTTTATTCCCTTTCACTATTTTTTATATTCCCCATGTAGTGAAACCATATAATGTTTGTCTTTCAATTGACTTACTTCACTCAGTATAATACCCTCCAGTTCCTCCCACATTGAAGCAAATGGTGGATATTCGTCCTTTCTAATGACTGAGTAATATTCCATTGTATGTGTATGTGTGTGTGTGTGTGTGTGTGTGTATATATATTCCATTCATCTTTTGATGGACACCGAGGCTCCTTCCACAGTTTGGCTATTGTGGACATTTTTTTGAATTAATTTTTTATTGGTGTTCAATTTACCAACATACAGAATAACACCCAGTGCTCATCCCGTCAAGTGTATTGTGGACATTTTTGTTATAAACATTGGCACTTGACGGGATGAGCACTGGGTGTCATACTTATGTTGGCAAATACAACCCCAATAAAAAAACATACAAAAAAAATTCTTGCTCTCCATTACCACAAACCCCATGATAATAAAAGTTCAGGGCTGTACTCTCTTAGAAGGAAGCCAGATGTGGCTATTTATATTTAAATTTTAATTAGTTATATTAAATACAATATAAGATTCAGAGCTCAGTGACACTAGCCACATGGTAAGTGCTCAAAAATCACATGTGTGCAGTGTTTCTGTACAGGACCAAGCAAATATAAAATATTTCCTCCATCAGAGAAAAAAAGTAGAACTAGATAGATAGACAGATGGATAGAATAGAAGTAGAGATAGCTTGGTAGGTAGAGATGGATAAATGGATAGATAGATAGATAGATAGATAGATAGATAGATAGATAGATTAATGGTATGATAAAATAAGCCCATCCTTTTCCTCTAGAATCAACTGTTCCTTTTCCTCTAGAATTCAACAATTTTGTGAGCTGGTTGTCAAATCACAGATGGCTTGATATTAACCATGATGGAAATATTTCTGTCATAGAAACAACTATAAATTAAGCCTGTTTTTTTTTCTTTTAAATACTGAGAGCATACTTACATCATGGGTTATGGATAAAGAAATATTTGTGTTGATCAGTGCTGTGTAGATATATTTGATGTTAGTTTGGCTCACTGAGAGGAAATAGAAGCAAATAACCTCCAGTAGCAAGGAGTACTCCTAGATCCCAGATTTGGTTTCTAAATACCATTTTAACTAAAAGGAATCATAGTTTCTTGGAGAAATGGCTGATTCAGGGCTCATCAGGAGAAACAGAAGAATAATCTGAGATGTCTCACATCAGGATGCAAGGTAATGCCCAGAAAATAATATGGGAAAAGGATACAGAATACTCTATTTTTTAAATGGTGGATATACATCATTATATATATATATATATATATGTCGAAACCCATAGCATATACATCAACAAGGATGAACTATAATATAAACTATGGATTTGGGGTGGTAATAATGTGTTGTTGTAGGTATATCAATTATTTCAAAATTACCACATCATGAGGGATTTTGATTGGGGATGCTGGATGTAGGTGGGGCAGGGGAAATATGAGATAAATCTCTATGTCTTTCACTCGATTTTGCAGTGAACCTAAACTGCTATAAAAAATCAAGTCTGGGGCACCTGGGTGGCTCAGCACTTAAGCATCTGCCTTCAGCTTAGCACGTGATCCTGGAGTCCCAGGATGGAGTCCCACATCAGGCTCCATGCATGGAGCCTGCTTCTCCCTCTGCCTGTGTCTCTGCATCTCTCTCTCTCTCTCTCTCACTCTCTCTCTCTCACTCTCTCTCTCTCTCCGTGTGTGTGTCTCATGAGTAAATAAATAAAATCTTTTTAAAAACCAAAGTCTATTGAAAACATTAAAAAAAAAGAAAGGAAAAACAAAAAAAACAGGTGCCCACTTAAAGGGCTTCCAGACAAAAAAATCTGAAAGAAGCAAGGATCTAAGAAAAAAATGATATAAGACACTTAGTAATATAAGAGATCATACCGACATATATAAAGAAACAAATACAATAATGCTGACGTATAGAAAGCTCACCCTAACAATGGACTATTATTCAAAATATAGAAGAAATGGTGCAAGTAAAGAGTCATCATTTTGTAACCATCATAGTAATAATAGTTTTAGTCAAAGACCATCCATGGATGATAAAAGTAGTAGATGATGATTTAAAGAGAAATACAATGGGTACACATACCTGGTGCACCAGTTACTTCTTAATTACAAAAAGGGAAAAAACACTTGAAGTAGATTAAGCTAGTGACTAAAGTATAACCACAAGTGTTTCAAGTTACGGTCATCAACACTGGGGCCATGTACCTCCTTATGTGATGAAGACTTGATGTGAATTTCCAGGCAGATTCGGTGGCTCTGGATTAGGCTGCAGGACTGACATTGGAAACAAGTTCCCCTGTGGCAGACCACAGATTGTTTTGTCTATGGTTCCCCTTCAAGCTTTGAACAGGTAGTATGGCTTGGTTTTTCTGGAAAATGCTCTGTCTACCTTTTGTATCTGAACATATTTCTTTCTTCAATTTGCCAAAATTCCATCTGCTAAAAATCTTCCTCCACACCTTGGAACCACCCCCTGTTTCTGAGCCACCTCATCAATGGCCCTCTGAAGCTCTTCTCGCTTACCTTTATGAGTGTCCATTTCTTTGGAATTCTGGGAGTTAATCATCAGCTGAAGAAAGTCCACTCGGTGCTAGAAACAAAAAGAGAAATTTCCATGGCAAAAAATCACTTGTGAAGTCAGAAGTAAATGAGACGTGAAGTATCCTGAGACTACGGCCCATTTATATCCCGAATTTAGACTAGTGTTGCCAGAGTCCTCGGTGAACAAAAATGCTCAGCTATACATCTTGGAGAGCAGGATGTTTCCCTGACAGGAATCCAGCCATTATGTCTCATTGCTTTTTGGATCTTGCTCTGTCTGATCCTCAGCTTCTCTGACTTTTGAACATACCTTCCTGGCCCAAGAGTTGCCTGATCCCTCTCCTGTCACTTCTACTAGCTAAGGAGAAAGTCCCTGACTTCAGTCCTTTCTTCCAGCCTTAATTCTTAATGAATAGCCACATAGACCAATCCCTGACCTCTGCAGAGTCCATGAGCAGCTTCTGTGTCAGCATCTTCCAATGTCCCACCCTCCCAGACCTCTGCACAATATTCAGTGATATCAGCCCTGTCTCCTTGTCCTACACATGTCCTACAGCTGGCCATCAGGCCTCATGAAGGCAAAGCTGGCTTAGCCAGCTTGCAGCTTCAGTGCCCAGAGAAGATTTCTACCCATTCCAGACTATGGCAGGGTCAAATTTAACATAGACTATATACTCCACCAGGTACCTAATAGGACCTTCCCCTGGAGAAGGTGTAAGATAAGAGGCTTTGAATTGAAGGGATTCTTTGCCAATGGAAGATCTGGCAAAGTTACACTACCAGGAAAATGATTTTACACAGTAATTTTTACATTTTGACAATTTATTGAAAGAAAGTGGTAGTTTTTTTCTCACTGAAGTTTATGCAGTGGCATACTACTTGCCATGTTTATTAATAAATTTTAAACAAATGGTGGGTATTTGTCATTTGACAAATGCCCACCATTTGCTTCAATGTGGATGCACTGGAGGGTATTATGCTGAGTGAAGTAAGTCAATCGGAGAAGGACAAACAGGGTATGTTCTCATTCATTTGGGGAATATAAATAATAGTGAAAGGGAATATAAGGGAAGGAAGAAGAAATGTGTGGGAAATATCAGAAAAGGAGACAGAACATAAAGACTCCTAACTCTGGGAAACGAACTAGGGGTGGTGGAAGGGAGGAGGGCGGGGGATGGGGGTGAGTGGGTGATGGGCACTGAGGGGGACACTTGACGGGATGAGCACTGGGTGTTATTCTGTATGTTGGTAAATTGAACACCAATAAAAAAATAAATTTATTATTAAAAAATAATAAATTTTAAACATAGTCTCTCTGACTCATCTTCTTATTTCCTTCCCTGACCTCCACCTTCTTCATTCTCCCTAAAATGTTAGAAGTCTCCTGCTTTAAACCCTACAGTTCTCTACCTACCATAAAAACATATAGAAGTGCAGATATTGGGTATATGCAGCTCAATAAATTATCAGAAAGTGAACACCTGGGGACACCGGGGTGGCACAGTCAGTTGAGTGCCCAACTTTAATTTCCGCTCAGGTCATGATCTTGGAGTCGTAAGATCAAGTCTCATGTTGGACTCTGTACTTGGTGTGGAGTCTGCCAGAGAGTCTCTCTCTCACTCCCTCTACCTGTCTTCCTGTTCATCCACATACTCTCTCTAAATTAAATAAAATCTTTTTTTTTTAAGTGAATACCTACATATAACCACCAATAGATTTACCTTTTGTTTATCTTTTAGGCGACTTTCCTTAATTCTCTCTACAGATTTTCTGAAAAAATCAGTAACTTTCTTTGGAAATAGCCAGATATTTAATATTTCAAACACCGGAGTAAGGAATGGAAACAGTACTGTAAGGAAAAAGAACAATGGAAAGCATAATGAAAATGCAAAATTTACCTGGAGCAATTATAATTTGGTCTACCAATCAGAAGATTAAAAGACACCAGGATAGGCACTTGGGTGACTCAGTAGTTGGGCATCTGCCTTTGACTCGCGGGATCCTGGTTCAAGTACCATATCAGGCTCCCTGTGCAGATCCAGATTCTCCCTCTGCCTATGTCTCTGCCTCTCCCTGTATCTCTCATGAATATGTAAAAAAAATCTTTTTTAAAAATAATTTTAAAAATAAAAGAGACCAGGAGTCTGTCCTTCTAGGACTTTTACTTGAACTTTCAAGCCAATGGCTGAGCCAGAGCAAGTCACACATAGAGGCCACCACTAGAGCAGTCAGATCTGTGCCTTCTGGAACATCTTTGGAGTGACCAAAGGAACCCAGGAACAATTTCCTGATCCCTTAGGCTTTTATTTTTGGATTAGAGTCTCTTTGGAAACACCAGACCATAATATGCTATTATAACTAATCATGCTGTTTAAGAAATTGTTGCCAGGATGTAAATAATACAGAGTATGCCCTTCAACCACAAAGGAATAAAATTAGAAATCGAGAACACAAACAACATTTGGAAACCCATGAATCTGTAGAAATTACACAATACATTCCTATATAGCCACTGGGCAAAGAAGAAATCAAAAGGGCACTTAAGAATCAATCATTTGGAGATTACAAAAATGAAGAAATCACATACCAAAGCTCACAGGATGTAGTAAAAGCAGTGACCACAAGGACATTTATAGTTATATATGCCTACTTCTACAAAGAACCAATATTTAAATCAACTACCTTGCTCTCTGTCAAAAACGTGCTGAGAAACCAAGAACACACTAAATAAAGCAAGCAGAAGGAAGCACATAATACAGACAATAGCAGAAACTTATCAAATAGAGAATAAAAAACAAGAGAAAATTCAATGAAAGCAAAGCTGAATCTTTCAAAAGAACTTTAGATAGATAGACGGACCAAGCAAAAAAGGAGAAGAGATTCAAATTATTATTATTAGAAGTGAAAGAGGAGATTACTGCTGACATTACAAAAATAAAAAGGACATACAGAATACCATGAAAAACTGTAAGCTAATAAATTACATAACTTAGATGAAATGGAAGAATTGCTAGAACAACACAAAGTAGAAGATGACATTTACAAAAACAACACACAGGCAGGGGCACCGGGGTCACTCAGTTGGTTAAGCATCTGTCTTTGGCTCAGGTCGTGATCCCAGGGTTCTGAGATTGAATCTCAATCAGGTTCCCTGCTCAACAAGAGTCTGCTTCTCTTTTTCCCTCAGTCCCTCCCTGCCCCCCATGTTCTCTTTCTCTCTCTCTCAAATATATAACAATAAAAAAAATTTTTTTAAACCCACATAGGCAATCTGAAAGATGAGTAAAAAGATTGAGTTAATAGTGAAGAAAGGACCAACAAAAAGAAGCTCAGCTCCAGATGGTTTCACAGATGAATTCCAGCAAATATTTAAAGTAGAATCAATGCCAATTTTACACAAATTCTTCCAAAAAACAGAAGAGGTAGGAATACTTCCAGCTCAATCTTGAGGCCAGTGTTACCCAATACTAAAACCGGACAAAGATATTGAGGAAGAAGAAAACTACCAACCAATGTACCTTATGACATGTCATCTTATGACATCACAAAATCCTCAACACAATAACTGGCCAAATGAACCCAGCAACATATCCAAAGAAGGATATGCCACAACCAAGAGAGGTTTAACCCCAGCAATGCCAGGTTATACATACAATATAACAATAAATTTTTTTAAAAACCACATGGTCATCTCAATACAGGCAAAAGAAAAACTATTTGACAAAAATCCAACACTATTTAGCAATAAAAACACTCCACAAACTGGGAACAGAAAGGAATATCCTCAACCTGATAAAGGGCATCTACAAAAAACTCATACTTAACACTGCACTTAACAGATATAGACTGGATATTTTTCCCTCAGATTAAGCAAAAACAAGGATGTCTCTATTGCCACTTCTATTCAACATTGTATTAGAAATTTGAGCTAGGAAAAGTAGACGAAAGAAAGAAAGAAAGAAAGAAAGAAAGAAAGAAAGAAAGAAAGAAAGAAAAAGGAAGAAAGAGAAAGAAAGAGCTATTAATGAAGGAGGTAAAGAAGTAAAAGCATCTCTATTATCAGCAATATAATGTTATACATAGAAAATCGAAAGGAATGCAATAAAAGTCTATTGGAACTAATAAATATATTTAGCAGGGTTTCAGGATACAAAATCAACACACGAAATCAATTCTGTTTCATACACTGCAAAAAAAAATCCAAAAGTGAAATTAGGAATATAAGTCCTTTACAATAACATCAAAAAGAACAGAATGATTAAGAATAGCTTTAACAAAAGAAGTGCTTATACTGTGAAAACTACAAATATCGTTGAAATAAAGAAGATCCAAGTAAATGGAAAAATATCCAATGATCATGAATTAGAACTTAATATGTCAAAATACATCATACAACAGCAATAACAATAGGTATAATGTTGTATTTAACTGTCCAGTATTTATCTATCTTATAACTGCAAGTTTGTAACTTTGGTCACCTTCATTCAAGTACCACCCACAACCCCTGCTTTTGATAGCCACAAATCTGATCTCCTTTTTGTATGACTTTGGTTCTTGTGCTATTTTTCTCAGTCCACACATAATTGAGGTCAGACAGTATTTGTCTTTCCCTGCCTGACTCTCTTCACTTATTGTAATGTCCTCAGATTCCAACCATGCAGTCCAAATACAGGATTTCCTTCCATTTTTATGACTGAATAAAATTTCATGGTATATACATTTTTTGTCCATTCCTTGGTCAGTGAACACTCACCATAAAAATTGAATTGTATGTTTTGAAAGGGGAACTTGTAGGTTATATGAAGTTATATCTCAATAAGATTGTTGTAGCAAGATAGGAAGTGAGAGAGGAAGGAAGGGAAGAAAAAGGAAAGGGAGGAGAAAAAGAAAAATAATACTGTACATACATATGGAGAAGAAAAATGGGTCAAGGAAATCAAATTTTAAGAGCTTCTTGGTATTTTCCACAAACGGATCTTGTGGGTGGTTGAGGGAATCAATGTTCACTCCAAACGATGTGCTGGTAATCACATCCATGCTGTAGGCTCCAAAGACACTGTGAGAGAAATAAAGATGCGAATAATTAAAATCAGTACCTCTTTACTATCCTTATCCAACATTTGCAGCAAGAAGTACATGTAGATTCTAATGTCCAGGCAAGACAAGATATTTTGTCCACACTTCCACCTGCTGGATCATCTGAAGAATCTATATCCCATCACATTCACTCATGAGATGTTCATGAGTTAACAGTGATTCAGCTCACCTTGTCCTGGGGGTGATGGGGTCTCTAGGGCAAGTTAGACGGACTTCTGAGATCAAGAAGCTTGATCTCAGTCATGGAGATCTAGAGACCCAAAGATGGAGGGCTAGAGATCTAGTCATGGAGGGCTAGAGATCCAAAGATGGATAATTTACAGTAGTGTGTTTTCAGAATGGACAATAGAAGGTAATAATCACAGTATCTGAGCAGGACAAATAGTGCAATAATTAACCCTTCCTCGGGGAGTCAAGAAAGTTGAAACTGATCTGGATCCTCTCTTATCACAGTCTCTATGTTCAGAGCTGATTCCTCAGTAGTATGTTACAGAACACCAACACCCTGTTCTGTGCTGCCAGGAACACCACCCCTTCTCTATACTCCTGCTAAGTCTCCTGAATGACCCACTCTGTCTCAGCTGCAGTGATCCGAGATTGCCCTGAGGACTCACTCACTTCTGGAAAATAGAAGAACTAGGAATGTTATTACTTTTAAAATACATACTAATTCACACCAAAATCGATCTTAAGAGTTAATATTTAGTATTTTGCTAATATCTGCAACAAAATCAGGAAGGGGTTTAAGTTGTTCCAAATTCCACATGAAAACTTTCCCCACCCAGTGCCCACAATCTGTACCAAGTGCTCTCCACCCCCCGCCCCCACCATTCCATACCTCCTACACTCAAAGATTTGGTACAATCATGTTTCCTTTATTCAAGCATATATTTTTGTCTTCCAGGGTATTCAAGGTAACATTATAGCAGATAAATTAATCCTGCCTCATGTGCACAAAAGAAGACCCTCTCCCTCCTGGCTGCTCTGCCCTTTTAGGTGAGCTACCTCTCCTTGGCTGGCCCATTGTTGTAACGCCACACGTCTACTTCAGCTGTGGTAACTAAACAGTGGGAATTGGGCTCTGTGGCAGCAGTTGGAAAGTGTCGTGACAGAGTTGGAATCCCAGAAGCTGCACTCCTACTTACTCTTTCAAGTTGATGGCCTTGCCTTTCTCTGCCTCCTTCCTCAGGTTGTTCACCAACACATCTCCATACTGGCCAATGATGGGGAACATCT
>JAEUCK010000754.1:0-28549 GCA_017311455.1 Otocyon megalotis megalotis
GGTTAGTCTTAGGATTAGGGTTAGTGTTACGCTACAGGTTAGGGAGAGGGTAAGGGTTTGGGTTACGGTACAGGTTAGGGTTAAGGTTAGGGTTAGGTTTAGGTTTAGGTTTGCCAAAAAGTTTAGATTTAGAGTTAGGGTTACGGTTACAGGTTACAGTTAGTTTTAGGGTTAGGGTTATGGTACAGCTTAGGTTTAGGGTTAGGGTTAGTGTTACGGTACAGGTTGGGTTACGGTTAGGATTATGGTTACGGTCAGGGTTGCAGTACAGTTGTGGGTTAGGATTACGGGTAGGGTTAGGGTTAGGGTTAGTGTTACGGTTCAGGGTAGGGTTAAGTTTAGTGTTAGGGTTACGGTACAAGTTAGGGTTAGGGTTATTGTTAGTGTTAGGTTTCAGGTTATGGTACAGGTAAGGTTTAGGGTTACGGTTAGGGTTAGGTTTAGGGATAGTGCTACGGTACAGTTTAGGGTTAGGGTTAGGTTTAGGGTTACGGTACAGGTTAGGGTTAGTGTTAGTGTTAGGGTTAGGGTTCCGGTACAGGTTAGGTTTATTGTTAGGGTTAGGGTTAGGGTTAGGGTTACAGTACAGGTTAGGGTTACGGTTAGGGTTAGGGCAGGCTTAGGGTTAGGGTTAAGGTTAGGTTTTGGATAAGGTTGAGGGTTATGGTTAGGGTTAGTGTTATGGTACAGGTTAGGGTTAGGGTTAGTGTAAGGGTTAGGTTTAGGTTTGCCATAGAGGTTAGGGTTAGGGTTAGAGTTAGGGGACAGGTTATGTTTAGAGTTAGGGATATGATGAGGGTTAGGGTTACAGTACAGGTTAGGGTTAGTGTTAGGGTTAGGGTTACTGTACAGGGTAGGTTTAGGTTTAGGGTTAGGTTAAGGTTACGGTACTGGTTAGGTTTAGGGTTAGGTCTAGTGTTACGGTGCAGGTAAGTATTACGGTTAGGGTTAGGGTTAGGGTTAGGGTTGCCGTACAGCAGTGGTTTAGGGTTACAGGTAGGGTTAGGTTTAGGGTTATGGTACAGGTTAGGGTGAGGGTAAGGAATTAGGGTTACGGTACTGGTTAGGGGTAGGGTTAGTGTTTGGGTTAGGTTTAGGGTTAGGGTTAGGGTTATGGTTAGGGTTAGTGTTATGGTACAGGTTAGGGTTAGGATTAATGTTAGGATTAGGGTTAGGGTTATGCTTGCCATAGAGGTTAGATTTAGAGTTAGGGTTAGGGTACAGGTTAGGTTTAGAGTTAGGGTTAAGGTTAGGTTTACTGTTACGGTACAGGTTAGGGCTAGGGCTAGGGTTAGGGTTAGGGTTACGGTAGAGGGTAGTGTTAGGGTTATGCTTAGGGTTACGGTACAAGTTAGGGTTAGGGTTAGGGTTAGGATTAGGGTTAGGGTTCGGGTTAGGGCTAGGTTTAGGGTTAGGGTTAGGGTTAGCTTTAGGGTTAGGGTTACGGTACAGTTGAGGGTTAAGTTTAGGGTGAGTGTTAGGGTTAGGGTTACGGTTGGTTAGGGTTAGGGTTAGGGTTGGGTTTAAGCTTACGGTTAGGGTAACGGTACAGGATACGGTTATGGTTAGGGTGAGGGTTAGGGTTACGGTATAGGATAGCATTAAGTTTAGGGTTAGATTTAGGGTTAGGGTTACAATACAGGTTAGGGTTAAGGTTAGCGTTACTGTTAGGGTTAGGGTTAGGGTTAAGGTCCCCTTTAGGTTTAGGGTTAGTGTTTGGTTTGGGGTTACCGTACAGGTTATGGTTAGGTTTAGGGTTAGCGTTAGGGTTACGGAACAGGTTAGGGTTAGGTTTATGGGTAGGGTTAGGTTTACGGTACAGGTTAGCGTTAAGGTTAGGGTTACTGTTAGGTCTAGGGTTATTGTTACGGTACCGGTTAGGTTTAGGGTTAGGGTTAGGTTTAGGGTTACGGTACAGGTTAGGTTTAGGGTTAGGGTTAGGGTTATGGTACAGGTTAGGGTTAGGTTTAGCGGTAGGGTTAGTGTTACGGTACAGGTTAGGGTTAAGTTAGGGTTACTGTTAAGGTTAGGGTTAGGTTTACGGCAACGGTTAGGTTTAGGGTTAGGGTTAGGTTTACGGTACAGGTAAGGGTTACGTTCAAGGTTAGGGTTAGGTTTACGGTTAGGGTTGCGGTACAGGTTAGGGTTAGGTTTAGGTGTAAGGTTAGGGTTACGGTACAGGTTAGGGTTAAGTTTAGGGTTACGGTACCGGTTAGGTTTATTGTTAGGTTTAGGGTTAGGGTTATGGTACAGGTGATGGTTAGGGTTAGGGATAGGGTTAGGGTTATGGTACAGGTTAGGGTTAGGTTTAGCGGTAGAGTTAGTGTTACAGTACAGGTTAGGGTTAAGGTTAGGGTTTCTGTTAGGGTTAGGATTGGGTTTACGGTACCGGTTAGGTTTAGGGTTAGGGTTAGGTTTACGGTACAGGTAAGGGTTACGTTTAGGGTTAGGGTTAGGGTTACGGTTAGGGTTGTGGTACAGTTTAGGGTTAGGTTTAGGTGTAGGGTTAGGGTTACGGTACAGGTTAGGGTTAAGTTTAGGGTTAAGTTTAGGTTTACGGTACAGGGTAGGTTTATTGTTAGGGTTAGGATTAGGGTTACGGCACAGGTTAGGGTTAAGGTTAGTTTTAGGGTTACGGTTGAGGATAGGGATAGGTTTAGGTTTAGGGTTAGGGTTAGGGTTACGATACAAGTTATGGTTATGGTTTGGTTTAGGGTTAGGTTTACGGTATAGGATAGCATTAGGTTTAGGGTTAGGGTTAGGGTTAGTGTTACGGTACAGGTTAGGGTTAAGGTTAGGGTTTCTGTTAGGGTTACGGTTAGAGTTGCTGTACAGGTTAGGGTTAGGTTTAGGTGTAGGGTTAGGGTTACGGTACAGGTTAGGGTTAAGGTTAGGGTTACTGTTAGATTTAAGTTGAGGGTTCCGGAACCGGTTAGGTTTAGGGTTACGTTTAGGTTTACGGTACAGGTGATGGTTAGGTTCAGGGTTAGGGTTAAGGTTACGATACAAGTTATGGTTATGGTTAGGTTTAGGGTTAGGGTTACGGTATAGGATAGCATTAGGTTTAGGGTTAGGGTTAGGGTTAGGGTTACGGTACAGGTTAGGGTTAAGGTTAGGGTTACTGTTAGGGTTAGGTTTAGGGTTACGGTACCGGTTAGGTTTATTGTTAGGGTTAGGGTTAGGGTGACGGTACATGTGATGGTTAGGTTTAGGGTTAGGGTCAGGGTTACGGCACAGGTTAGGGTTAGGGTTAGTTTTAGGGTTACGGTTGAGGTTAGGGATAATTTTAGGTTTAGGGTTAGGGTTAGGGTTACGATATAAGTTATGGTTACGGTTAGGTTTAGGGTTAGGGTTACGGTATAGGATTGCCTTAGGTTTAGGTTTAGGGTTAGGGTTAGGGTTACGGTACAGGTTAGGGTTAGGGTTAGGATGAGGTTTAGGGTTAGGGTTACGGTACAGGTTAGGCTTAGGTTTAGGGACAGGGTTAGGGTTACGGTACAGGTTAGGTTTAATGGTAGGGTTACTGTTAGGGTTAGGGTTAGAGTTACGGTACCGGTTAGGTTTAGGGTTAGGTTTAGGGTTAGGGTCACCATACAGGTTAGGGTTAGGGTTAGTGTTCAGTACAGGTAAGTTTTATGGTTAGGGTTAGGTTTAGGGTTAGGGTTAGGGTTGCTGTACAGGTGTGGTTTAGGGTTACGGGTAGGGTTAGTCTTAGGATTAGGGTTAGTGTTACGCTACAGGTTAGGGAGAGGATAAGGGTTAGGGTTACGGTACAGGTTAGGGTTAAGGTTAGGGTTAGGTTTAGGTTTAGGTTTGCCATAGAGTTTAGATTTAGAGTTAGGGTTACGGTTACAGGTTACGGTTAGTTTTAGGGTTAGGGTTATGGTACAGCTTAGGTTTAGGGTTAGGGTTAGTGTTACGGTACAGGTTGGGTTACGGTTAGGATTATGGTTACGGTCAGGGTTGCAGTACAGTTGTGGGTTAGGATTACGGGTAGGGTTAGGGTTAGGGTTAGCGTTACGGTTCAGGGTAGGGTTAAGTTTAGTGTTAGGGTTACGGTACAAGTTAGGGTTAGGGTTATTGTTAGTGTTAGGTTTCAGGTTATGGTACAGGTAAGGTTTAGGGTTACGGTTAGGGTTAGGTTTAGGGATAGTGTTACGGTACAGTTTAGGGTTAGGGTTAGGTTTAGGGTTACGGTACAGGTAGGGGTTAGTGTTAGTATTAGTGTTAGGGTTAGGGTTCCGGTACAGGTTAGGTTTATTGTTAGGGTTAGGGTTAGAGTTAGTGTTACAGTACAGGTTAGGGTTACGGTTAGGGTTAGGGCAGGCTTAGGGTTAGGGTTAAGGTTAGGTTTTGGATAAGGTTGAGGGTTATGGTTAGGGTTAGTGTTATGGTACAGGTTAGGGTTAGGGTTAGTGTAAGGGTTAGGGTTAGGTTTGCCATAGAGGTTAGGGTTAGGGTTAGAGTTAGGGGACAGGTTACGTTTAGAGTTAGGGATAAGATGAGGGTTAGGGTTACAGTACAGGTTAGGGTTAGTGTTAGGGTTAGGGTTACTGTACAGGGTAGGTTTAGGGTTAGGGTTAGGGTTAAGGTTACGGTACTGGTTAGGTTTAGGGTTAGGTCTAGTGTTACGGTGCAGGTAAGTATTACGGTTAGGGTTAGGGTTAGGGTTAGGGTTGCCGTACAGCAGTGGTTTAGGGTTACAGGTAGGGTTAGGTTTAGGGTTATGGTACAGGTTAGGGTGAGGGTAAGGAATTAGGGTTACAGTACTGGTTAGGGTTAGTGTTTGGGTTAGGTTTAGGGTTAGGGTTAGGGTTATGGTTAGGGTTAGTGTTATGGTACAGGTTAGGGTTAGGATTAATGTTAGGATTAGGGTTAGGGTTATGCTTGCCATAGAGGTTAGATTTAGAGTTAGGGTTAGGGTACAGGTTAGGTTTAGAGTTAGGGTTAAGGTTAGGTTTACTGTTACGGTACAGGTTAGGGCTAGGGCTAGGGTTAGGATTAGGGTTACGGCACAGGTTAGGGTTAGGGTTAGTTTTAGGGTTACGGTTGAGGATAGGGATAGGTTTAGGTTTAGGGTTAGGGTTAGGGTTACGATACAAGTTATGGTTATGGTTTGGTTAGGGTTAGGTTTACGGTATAGGATAGCATTAGGTTTAGGTTTAGGGTTAGGGTTAGGGTTACGGTACAGGTTAGGGTTAGGGTTAGGATTAGGTTTAGGGTTAGGGTTACGGTACAGGTTAGGCTTAGGTTTAGGGACAGGATTAGGGTTATGGTACAGGTTAGGTTTAATGTTAGGGTTACTGTTAGGGTTAGGGTTAGAGTTACGGTACCTGTTAGGTTTAGGGTTAGGTTTAGGGTTAGGGTTTGGGTTGCTGTACAGGTGTGGTTTAGGGTTACCGGTAGGGTTAGTCTTAGGATTAGGGTTAGTGCTCCGCTACAGGTTAGGGAGAGGGTAAGGGTTAGGGTTACGGTACAGGTTAGGGTTAAGGTTAGGGTTAGGTTTAGGTTTAGGTTTGCCATAGAGTTTAGATTTAGAGTTAGGGTTACGGTTACAGGTTACGGTTAGTTTTAGGGTTAGGGTTATGGTACATTTAGGTTTAGGGTTAGGGTTAGTGTTACGGTACAGGTTGGGTTACGGTTAGGATTATGGTTACGGTCAGGGTTGCAGTACAGTTGTGGGTTAGGATTACAGGTAGGGTTAGGGTTAGGGTTAGCGTTACGGTTCAGGGTAGGGTTAAGTTTAGTTTTAGGGTTACGGTACAAGTTAGGGTTAGGGTTATTGTTAGTGTTAGGTTTCAGGTTATGGTACAGGTAAGGTTTAGGTTTACGGTTAGGGTTAGGTTTAGGGATAGTGTTACGGTACAGTTTAGGGTTAGGGTTAGGTTTAGGGTTACGGTACAGGTTAGGGTTAGTGTTAGTGTTAGTGTTAGTGTTAGGGTTCCGGTACAGGTTAGGTTTATTGTTAGGGTTAGGGTTAGGGTTAGTGTTACAGTACAGGTTAGGGTTACGGTTAGGGTTAGGGCAGGCTTAGGGTTAGGGTTAAGGTTAGGTTTTGGATAAGGTTGAGGGTTATGGTTAGGGTTAGTGTTATGGTACAGGTTAGGGTTAGGGTTAGTGTAAGGGTTAGGGTTAGGTTTGCCATAGAGGTTAGGGTTAGGGTTAGAGTTAGGGGACAGGTGACGTTTAGAGTTAGGGATAAGATGAGGGTTAGGGTTACAGTACAGGTTAGGGTTAGTGTTAGGGTTAGGGTTACTGTACAGGGTAGGTTTAGGGTTAGGGTTAGGGTTAAGGTTACGGTACTGGTTAGGTTTAGGGTTAGGTCTAGTGTTACGGTGCAGGTAAGTATTACGGTTAGGGTTAGGGTTAGGGTTAGGGTTGGGTTGCCGTACAGCAGTGGTTTAGGGTTACAGGTAGGGTTAGGTTTAGGGTTATGGTACAGGTTAGGGTGAGGGTAAGGAATTAGGGTTACAGTACTGGTTAGGGTTAGTGTTTGGGTTAGGTTTAGGGTTAGGGTTAGGGTTATGGTTAGGGTAGTGTTATGGTACAGGTTAGGGTTAGGATTAATGTTAGGATTAGGGTTAGGGTTATGCTTGCCATAGAGGTTAGATTTAGAGTTAGGGTTAGGGTACAGGTTAGGTTTAGAGTTAGGGTTAAGGTTAGGTTTACTGTTACGGTACAGGTTAGGGCTAGGGCTAGGGTTAGGGTTAGGGTTACGGTAGAGGGTAGTGTTAGGGTTATGCTTAGGGTTACGGTACAACTTAGGGTTAGGGTTAGGGTTAGGATTAGGGTTAGGGTTCGGGTTAGGGCTAGGTTTAGGGTTAGGGTTAGGGTTAGCTTTAGGGTTAGGGTTACGGTACAGTTGAGGGTTAAGTTTAGGGTGAGTGTTAGGGTTAGGGTTACGGTTGGTTAGGGTTAGGGTTAGGGTTGGGTTTAAGCTTACGGTTAGGGTAACGGTACAGGATACGGTTATGGTTAGGGTGAGGTTTAGGGTTACGGTATAGGATAGCATTAAGTTTAGGGTTAGATTTAGGGTTAGGATTACAATACAGGTTAGGGTTAAGGTTAGCGTTACTGTTAGGGTTAGGGTTAGGGTTAAGGTCCCCTTTAGGTTTAGGGTTAGTGTTTGGTTTGGGGTTACCGTACAGGTTATGGTTAGGTTTAGGGTTAGCGTTAGGGTTACGGAACAGGTTAGGGTTAGGTTTATGGGTAGGGTTAGGTTTACGGTACAGGTTAGGTTAAGGTTAGGGTTACTGTTAGGTCTAGGGTTATTGTTACGGTACCGGTTAGGTTTAGGGTTAGGGTTAGGTTTAGGGTTACGGTACAGGTTAGGTTTAGGGTTAGGGTTAGGGTTACGGTACAGGTTAGGGTTAGGTTTAGCGGTAGGGTTAGTGTTACGGTACAGGTTAGGGTTAAGGTTAGGGTTACTGTTAGGGTTAGGGTTAAGTTTACGGTAACGGTTAGGTTTAGGGTTAGGGTTAGGTTTACGGTACAGGTAAGGGTTACGTTCAAAGTTAGGGTTAGGTTTACAGTTAGGGTTGCAGTACAGGTTAGGGTTAGGTTTAGGTGTAAGGTTAGGGTTACGGTACAGGTTAGGGTTAAGTTTAGGGTTACGGTACCGGTTAGGTTTATTGTTAGGTTTAGGGTTAGGGTTACGGTACAGGTGATGGTTAGGGTTAGGGATAGGGTTAGGGTAACGGTCAGGTTATGGTTAGGTTTAGCGCTGGGTTAGTGTTACAGTACAGGTTAGGGTTAAGGTTAGGGTTTCTGTTAGGATTAGGATTAGGTTTACGGTACCGATTAGGTTTAGGTTTAGGGTTAGGTTTACGGTACAGGTAAGGGTTACGTTTAGGGTTAGGGTTAGGGTTACGGTTAGGGTTGTGGTACAGGTTAGGTTTAGGTTTAGGTGTAGGGTTAGGGTTACGGTACAGGTTAGGGTTAAGTTTAGGGTTAAGTTTAGGTTTACGGTACAGGTTAGGTTTATTGTTAGGGTTAGGATTAGGGTTACGGCACAGGTTAGGGTTAAGGTTAGTTTTAGGGTTACGGTTGAGGATAGGGTTAGGTTTAGGTTTAGGGTTAGGGTTAGGGTTACGATACAAGTTATGGTTATGGTTTGCTTTAGGGTTAGGTTTACGGTATAGGATAGCATTAGGTTTAGGTTTAGGGTTAGGGTTAGTATTACGGTACAGGTTAGGGTTAGGGTTTGGATTAGGTTTAGGGTTAGGGTTACGGTACAGGTTAGGCTTAGGTTTAGGGACAGGGTTAGGGTTATGGTACAGGTTAGGTTTAATGTTAGGGTTACTGTTAGGGTTAGGGTTAGAGTTACAGTACCGGTTAGGTTTAGGGTTAGGTTTAGGGTTAGGGTCACCATACAGGTTAGGGTTAGGTTTAGTGTTCAGTACAGGTAAGTTTTATGGTTAGGGTTAGGTTTAGGGTTAGGGTTAGGGTTGCTGTACAGGTGTGGTTTAGGGTTACGGGTAGGGTTAGTCTTAGGATTAGGGTTAGTGTTACGCTACAGGTTAGGGAGAGGATAAGGGTTAGGGTTACGGTACAGGTTAGGGTTAAGGTTAGGGTTAGGTTTAGGTTTAGGTTTGCCATAGAGTTTAGATTTAGAGTTAGGGTTACGGTTACAGGTTACGGTTAGTTTTAGGGTTAGGGTTATGGTACAGCTTAGGTTTAGGGTTAGGGTTAGTGTTACGGTACAGGTTGGGTTACGGTTAGGATTATGGTTACGGTCAGGGTTGCAGTACAGTTGTGGGTTAGGATTACGGGTAGGGTTAGGGTTAGGGTTAGCATTACGGTTCAGGGTAGGGTTAAGTTTAGTGTTAGGGTTACGGTACAAGTTAGGGTTAGGGTTATTGTTAGTGTTAGGTTTCAGGTTATGGTACAGGTAAGGTTTAGGGTTACGGTTAGGGTTAGGTTTAGGGATAGTGTTACGGTACAGTTTAGGGTTAGGGTTAGGTTTAGGGTTACGGTACAGGTAGGGGTTAGTGTTAGTATTAGTGTTAGGGTTAGGGTTCCGGTACAGGTTAGGTTTATTGTTAGGGTTAGGGTTAGAGTTAGTGTTACAGTACAGGTTAGGGTTACGGTTAGGGTTAGGGCAGGCTTAGGGTTAGGGTTAAGGTTAGGTTTTGGATAAGGTTGAGGGTTATGGTTAGGGTTAGTGTTATGGTACAGGTTAGGGTTAGGGTTAGTGTAAGGGTTAGGGTTAGGTTTGCCATAGAGGTTAGGGTTAGGTTTAGAGTTAGGGGACAGGTTACGTTTAGAGTTAGGGATAAGATGAGGGTTAGGGTTACAGTACAGGTTAGGGTTAGTGTTAGGGTTAGGGTTACTGTACAGGGTAGGTTTAGGGTTAGGGTTAGGGTTAAGGTTACGGTACTGGTTAGGTTTAGGGTTAGGTCTAGTGTTACGGTGCAGGTAAGTATTACGGTTAGGGTTAGGGTTAG
The DNA here is from genome assembly GCA_017311455.1 of Otocyon megalotis megalotis. NCBI lineage: Eukaryota > Metazoa > Chordata > Mammalia > Carnivora > Canidae > Otocyon > Otocyon megalotis. Next base: position 9,447 of record JAEUCK010000754.1, read on the forward strand.
GGTTAGGGTTGCCGTACAGCAGTGGTTTTGGGTTACAGGTAGGGTTAGGTTTAGGGTTATGGTACAGGTTAGGGTGAGGGTAAGGAATTAGGGTTACGGTACGGGTTAGGGTTAGGTTTAGTGTTTGGGTTAGGTTTAGGGTTAGGGTTAGGGTTATGGTTAGGGTTAGGGTTAGTGTTATGGTACAGGTTAGGGTTAGGATTAATGTTAGGATTAGGGTTAGGGTTATGCTTGCCATAGAGGTTAGATTTAGAGTTAGGGTTAGGGTACAGGTTAGGTTTAGAGTTAGGGTTAAGGTTAGGTTTACTGTTACGGTACAGGTTAGGACTAGGGCTAGGGTTAGGGTTAGGGTTACGGTAGAGGGTAGTGTTAGGATTATGCTTAGGGTTACGGTACAAGTTAGGGTTAGGGTTAGGGTTAGGATTAGGGTTAGGGTTCGGGTTAGGGCTAGGTTTAGGGTTAGGGTTAGGGTTAGCTTTAGGGTTAGGGTTACGGTACAGTTGAGGGTTAAGTTTAGTGTGAGTGTTAGGGTTAGGGTTACGGTTGGTTAGGGTTAGGGTTAGGGTTGGGTTTAAGCTTACGGTTAGGGTAACGGTACAGGATACGGTTATGGTTAGGGTGAGGGTTAGGGTTACGGTATATGATAGCATTAAGTTTAGGGTTAGATTTAGGGTTAGGGTTACAATACAGGTTAGGGTTAAGGTTAGCGTTATTGTTAGGGTTAGGGTTAGGGTTAAGGTCCCCTTTAGGTTTAGGGTTAGTGTTTGGTTTGGGGTTACCATACAGGTTATGGTTAGGTTTAGGGTTAGCGTTAGGGTTACGGAACAGGTTAGGGTTAGGTTTATGGTAGGGTTAGGTTTACGGTACAGGTTAGCGTTAAGGTTAGGGTTACTGTTAGGTCTAGGGTTATTGTTACGGTACCGGTTAGGTTTAGGGTTAGGGTTAGGTTTAGGGTTACGGTACAGGTTAGGTTTAGGGTTAGGGTTAGGGTTATGGTACAGGTTAGGGTTAGGTTTAGCGGTAGGGTTAGTGTTACGCTACAGGTTAGGGTTAAGGTTAGGGTTACTGTTAGGGTAAGGGTTAGGTTTACGGTAACGGTTAGGTTTAGGGTTAGGGTTAGGTTTACGGTACAGGTAAGGGTTACGTTCAAGGTTAGGGTTAGGTTTACGGTTAGGGTTGCGGTACAGGTTAGGGTTAGGGTTAGGTGTAAGGTTAGGGTTACGGTACAGGTTAGGGTTAAGTTTAGGGTTACGGTACCGGTTAGGTTTATTGTTAGGTTTAGGGTTAGGGTTACGGTACAGGTGATGGTTAGGCTTAGGGATAGGGTTAGGGTTATGGTACAGGTTAGGGTTAGGTTTAGCGGTAGAGTTAGTGTTACAGTACAGGTTAGGGTTAAGGTTAGGGTTTCTGTTAGGGTTAGGATTACGTTTACGGTACCGGTTAGGTTTAGGGTTAGGGTTAGGTTTACGGTACAGGTAAGGGTTACGTTTAGGGTTAGGGTTAGGGTTACGGTTAGGGTTGTGGTACAGGTTAGGGTTACGTTTAGGTGTAGGGTTAGGGTTACGGTACAGGTTAGGGTTAAGTTTAGGGTTAAGTTTAGGTTTACCGTACAGGTTAGGTTTATTGTTAGGGTTAGGATTAGGGTTACGGCACAGGTTAGGGTTAAGGTTAGTTTTAGGGTTACGGTTGAGGATAGGGATAGGTTTAGGTTTAGGGTTAGGGTTAGGGTTACAATACAAGTTATGGTTATGGTTTGGTTAGGGTTAGGTTTACGGTATAGGATAGCATTAGGTTTAGGTTTAGGGTTAGGGTTAGGATTACGGTACAGGTTAGGGTTAGGGTTAGGATTAGGTTTAGGGTTAGGGTTACGGTACAGGTTAGGCTTAGGTTTAGGGACAGGGTTAGGGTTATGGTACAGGTTAGGTTTAATGTTAGGGCTACTGTTAGGTTTAGGGTTAGAGTTACGGTACCGGTTAGGTTTAGGGTTAGGTTTAGGGTTAGGGTCACCATACAGGTTAGGGTTAGGGTTAGTGTTCAGTACAGGTAAGTTTTATGGTTAGGGTTAGGTTTAGGGTTAGGGTTAGGGTTGCTGTACAGGTGTGGTTTAGGGTTACGGGTAGGGTTAGTCTTAGGATTAGGGTTAGTGTTACACTACAGGTTAGGGAGAGGATAAGGGTTAGGGTTACGGTACAGGTTAGGGTTAAGGTTAGGGTTAGGTTTAGGTTTAGGTTTGCCATAGAGTTTAGATTTAGAGTTAGGGTTACGGTTACAGGTTACGGTTAGTTTTAGGGTTAGGGTTATGGTACAGCTTACGTTTAGGGTTAGGGTTAGTGTTATGGTACAGGTTGGGTTACGGTTAGGATTATGGTTATGGTCAGGGTTGCAGTACAGTTGTGGGTTAGGATTACGGGTAGGGTTAGTGTTAGGGTTAGCGTTACGGTTCAGGGTAGGGTTAAGTTTAGTGTTAGGGTTACGGTACAAGTTAGGGTTAGGATTATTGTTAGTGTTAGGTTTCAGGTTATGGTACAGGTAAGGTTTAGGGTTACGGTTAGGGTTAGGTTTAGGGATAGTGTTACGGTACAGTTTAGGGTTAGGGTTAGGTTTAGGGTTACGGTACAGGTTAGGGTTAGTGTTAGTGTTAGTGTTAGGTTTAGGGTTCCGGTACAGGTTAGGTTTATAGTTAGGGTTAGGGTTAGGGTTAGTGTTACAGTACAGGTTAGGGTTACGGATAGGGTTAGGGCAGGCTTAGGGTTAGGGTTAAGGTTAGGTTTTGGATAAGGTTGAGGGTTATGGTTAGGGTTAGTGTTATGGTACAGGTTAGGGTTAGGGTTAGTGTAAGGGTTAGGGTTAGGTTTGCCATAGAGGTTAGGGTTAGGGTTAGAGTTAGGGGACAGGTTATGTTTAGAGTTAGGGATATGATGAGGGTTAGGGTTACAGTACAGGTTAGGGTTAGTGTTAGGGTTAGGGTTACTGTACAGGGTAGGTTTAGGGTTAGGGTTAAGGTTACGGTACTGGTTAGGTTTAGGGTTAGGTCTAGTGTTACGGTGCAGGTAAGTATTACGGTTAGGGTTAGGGTTAGGGTTAGGGTTGCCGTACAGCAGTGGTTTAGGGTTACAGGTAGGGTTAGGTTTTGGGTTATGGTACAGGTTAGGGTGAGGGTAAGGAATTAGGGTTACGGTACTGGTTAGGGTTAGGGTTAGTGTTTGGGTTAGGTTTAGGGTTAGGGTTAGGGTTATGGTTAGGGTTAGGGTTAGTGTTATGGTACAGGTTAGGGTTAGGATTAATGTTAGGATTAGGCTTAGGGTTATGCTTGCCATAGAGGTTAGATTTAGAGTTAGGGTTAGGGTACAGGTTAGGTTTAGAGTTAGGGTTAAGGTTAGGTTTACTGTTACGGTACAGGTTAGGGCTAGGGCTAGGGTTAGGGTTAGGGTTACGGTAGAGGGTAGTGTTAGGGTTATGCTTAGGGTTACGGTACAACTTAGGGTTAGGGTTAGGGTTAGGATTAGGGTTAGGGTTCGGGTTAGGGCTAGGTTTAGGGTTAGGGTTAGGGTTAGCTTTAGGGTTAGGGTTACGGTACAGTTGAGGGTTAAGTTTAGGGTGAGTGTTAGGGTTAGGGTTTGGTTGGTTAGGGTTAGGGTTAGGGTTGGGTTTAAGCTTACGGTTAGGGTAACGGTACAGGATACGGTTATGGTTAGGGTGAGGTTTAGGGTTACGGTATAGGATAGCATTAAGTTTAGGGTTAGATTTAGGGTTAGGGTTACAATACAGCTTAGGGTTAAGGTTAGCGTTACTGTTAGGGTTAGGGTTAGGGTTAAGGTCCCCTTTAGGTTTAGGGTTAGTGTTTGGTTTGGGGTTACCGTACAGGTTATGGTTAGGTTTAGGGTTAGCGTTAGGGTTACGGAACAGGTTAGGGTTAGGTTTATGGGTAGGGTTAGGTTTACGGTACAGGTTAGCGTTAAGGTTAGGGTTACTGTTAGGTCTAGGGTTACTGTTACGGTACCGGTTAGGTTTAGGGTTAGGGTTAGGTTTAGGGTTACGGTACAGGTTAGGTTTAGGGTTAGGGTTAGGGTTACGGTACAGGTTAGGGTTAGGTTTAGCGGTAGGGTTAGTGTTACGGTACAGGTTAGGGTTAAGGTTAGGGTTACTGTTAGGGTTAGGGTTAAGTTTACGGTAACGGTTAGGTTTAGGGTTAGGGTTAGGTTTACGGTACAGGTAAGGGTTACGTTCAAGGTTAGGGTTAGGTTTACGGTTAGGGTTGCGGTACAGGTTAGGGTTAGGTTTAGGTGTAGGGTTAGGGTTACGGTACAGGTTAGGGTTAAGTTTAGGGTTGAGTTTAGGTTTACGGTACAGGGTAGGTTTATTGTTAGGGTTAGGATTAGGGTTACGGCACAGGTTAGGGTTAAGGTTAGTTTTAGGGTTACGGTTGAGGATAGGGATAGGTTTAGGTTTAGGGTTAGGGTTAGGGTTAGAGTTACGGTACAGGTTAGGCTTAAGGTTAGTGTTTCTGTTAGGGTTACGGTTAGAGTTGCTCTACAGGTTAGGGTTAGGTTTAGGTGTAGGGTTAGGGTTACGGTACAGGTTAGGGTTAAGGTTAGGGTTACTGTTAGATTTAAGTTGAGGGTTACGGAACCGGTTAGGTTTAGGGTTACGTTTAGGTTTACGGTACAGGTGATGGTTAGGTTCAGGGTTAGGGTTAAGGTTACGATACAAGTTATGGTTATGGTTAGGTTTAGGGTTAGGGTTACGGTATAGGATAGCATTAGGTTTAGGGTTAGGGTTAGGGTTAGGTACAGGTTAGGGGTAGGGTTAGGGTTAGGTTTAGGGTTACAGTACAGGTTAGGTTTAGGTTTAGGGGTAGGGTTAGGGTAACGGTACAGGTTAGCTTTAAGGTTAGGGTTACTGTTAGGGTTAGGGTTAGAGTACGGTACCGGTTAGGTTTAGGGTTAGGTTTAGGGTTACCATACAGGTTAGGGTTAGAGTTATGGTTATGGTTAGGGTTAGGGGTATGGTACAGGTTATGGTTAGGTTTAGAGTTAGGGTTAAGTTTACGGTACAGGTTAGGATTAGGGCTAGGATTACAGTACAGGTTAGGGTGTGGGTTAGGTTAGGGATAGGGTTACAGAACAAGTTAGGGTTTCGGTTAGGTTTAGGGTTAGGGTTACGGTATATATGTTAGCGTTAGGGTTTGTGTTATGGTTAGGTTTAGGGTTACGGTACAGTTTAGGGTAGGGGTAGGTTTAGGGTTAGCGTTAGGGTTACGGTACAGGGTAGGGTCAGGTTTAGGGTTAGGGTTAGGGTTACGATACCAGTTAGGACTGGGGTTAGTGTAGGTTTATGGTTACGATACAGGTTAGGCTTAGAGTTAGGGTTATGTTTTCGGTTCAGGATAGGGTTAGGGTTAGGGTTACAATCAGGTTAGGGATAGGGTTAGGTTTAGGGTTAGAATTACGGTACAGGTTAAGTTTAGGGTTAGGGTTAGTGTTACGGTGCAGGTAGGTTTACGGTTAGGGTTAGAGTTATGTTTATGATTAGGGTTGCCGTACAGCTGTGGGTTAGGGTTTCGGGTAGGGTTAGGTTAGGGTTAAGGTTACGGTACAGTTTAGTGTTAGATTTAGGGGTAGGGTTAGGGTTATGGTACAGGTTAGGTCTAGGGATAGGGTTAGGGTTAGGCTTACGGTCCAGGTTAAGGTTAGGCTTAGTGTTAGTCATAGGTTTACGGTACTGGTTACGTTTAGGGTTAGGGTTAGTGTTACAGTATAGGTAAGTTTTACGGTAGGGTTAGTGTTAAGTTTAGGGTTAGGGTTAGGGTTAGGGTTGCCGTACAGGTGTGGATTAGGGTTACGGGTAGGTTTAGGTTTAGGGTTAGGGTTATGGTACTGTACAAGTTAGGGTGAGGGTAAGGGTTAGGGTTACGGTACAGGTTATGGTTAGGTTTAGTATTTGGATTAGGTTTAGGTTTAGGTTAGGGTGAGGGTTACGGTACAGGTGGGTAGGTTTAGGGTTAGGGTTAGTGTAGGGTTAGGGTTAGGGTTAGTGTTACGGTACATGTTGGGGTTAGTGTTAATGTTAGGCTTAGGGTTAGGTTTAGGTTGCCATAGAGGTTAGACTTAGATTTAGGGTTAGAGTACAGGTTAGGTTTAGAGTTAAGGGTAGGGTTATGGTACAGGTTAGGGTTAGGGTTAGGGGTAAGGTTTCGGTACAGGTTAGGGTAAAGGTTAGGGTTAGGGTTAGGGTTAGGATTATGGTACAGCTTAGGTTTAGGTTAGGGTTAGTGTTACTGTACAGGTTAGGTTTACGGTTAGGGTTAGGGATACGGTTAGAGTTGCAGTTCAGTTGTGGTTTAGGGTTATCGGTAGGGTTAAGGTTAGAATTAGGGTTACGGTTCAGGGTAGGATTAGGTTTAGGGTTAGGGTTAGTTTTATGGTACAATAAGTTTTATGGTTAGTGTTAGGTTTAGGTTTAGGGTTAGGGTTAGGGTTGCTGTACAGGTGTGGTTTAGGGTTACAGGTAGGGTTAGTGTTAGGGTTAGGGTTAGGGTTACGGTACAGGTTAGGGTGAGGATAAGGTTTAGGGTACGTAACAGTTTTGGGTTAAGGTTAGGGTTACAGTTAGGTTTAGGTTTGCCATAGAGGTTAGTTTTAAAGTTAGGGTTACGGTTAGAGGTTACAGTTAGGTTTAGGGTTAGGGTTACGGTACAGCTTAGGTTTAGGGTTAGGGTTAGTGTTACGGTACAGGTAAGGGTTACGGTTAGGGTTACGGTTACGGTTAGGGTTGCGGTACAGTTTGGGTTAGGATTACAGGTAGGGTTAGGGTTAGGGCTAGGGTTACAGTTCAGGGTAGGGTTAGGTTTAGTGTTAGGGTTACGGTACAAGTAAGGGTTAGGGTTAGTGTTAGTGTTAGGTTTAAGGTTATGGTACAGGTAAGGTTTAGGGTTACGGTTAGGTTTAGCGTTAGGGTTAGTATTACGGTACAGGTTAGGGATAGCGTTAGGGTTAGCGTTTGGTTTACCGTATAGGATAGCATTAAGTTTAGGAGTAGGGTTAGGGTTGGGTTAAGGTACAGGTTAGGTTTAAGGTTAGCGTTACTGTTAGGGTTAGGGTTAGGGTTACGGTACCGGTTAGGTTTAGTTTTAGGGTTTGGGTTAGGGTTACCGTACAGGTTATGGTTATGGTTAGGGTTAGGGTTACAGAACAGGTTAGGGTTAGGTTTAGCGGTAGGGTTAGGTTTACGGTACAGGTTAGGGTTAAGGTTAGGGTTACTACTAGGGCTAGGGTTATTGTTATGGTACCGGTTAGGTTTAGGGGTAGGGTTAGGTTTAGGGTTAAGGTACAGGTTAGCGTTAGGTTTAGGGTTAGGTTTAGGGTTACGGTACAGGTTAGGGTTAGGTTTAACGGTAGGGTTAGTGTTACGGTACAGGTTAGGTTAAGTTTAGGGTTACTGTTAGGGTTAGGGTTACGGTACAGGTTAGGTTTAGGGTTAGGTTTAGGTTTACGGTACAGGTAAGGGTTACGGTTAAGGTTAGGGTTAGGGTTAGGGTTAGTGTTACGGTACAGGTTAGGGTTAAGGTTAGGGTTACTGTTTGGGTTAGGGTTAGGGTTACGGTACCGGTTAGGGTTAGGGTTAGGTTAAGTTTACGGTACAGGTAAGGGTTACGGTTAGGGTTAGGGTTAGGGTTACGGTTAGGATCGGTACATGTTAATGTTAGGTTTAGGTGTAGGGTTAGGGTTACGGTACAGGTTAGTGTTAAGGTTAGGGTTACTGTTAGGGTTATGTTGAGGGTTACGGTACCGGTTAGGTTTATTGTTAGGGTTAGGGTTAGGGTTACGGTACAGGTGATTGTTAGTTTTAGGGTTAGGGTTAGGGCTAAGGCACAGGTTAGGTTTAGGGTTAGTTTTAGGGTTACGGTTGAGGTTAGGGATAAGTTTAGGTTTAGGTTTAGGGTTAGGGTGACGATACAAGTTACGGTTATGGTTAGGTTTAGGGTTAGGGTTACGGTATAGGATAGCATTAGGTTTAGGATTAGGGTTAAGGTTACGGTACAAGTTAGGTTTAGAGTTAGGGTAAGGGTTACGGTACAGCATAGGTTTAGGTTTAGGGGTAGGGTGATGGTTACGGTACAGGTTAGGTTTATGGTTAGGGTTACTGTTAGGGTTAGGGTTAGAGTTACGGTACCGGTTAGGTTTAGGGTTAGGGTTATGGTACAGCTTAGGTTTAGGGTTAGGGTTAGTGTTACGGTACAGCTTGGGTTACGGTTAGGATTATGGTTACGGTCAGGGTTGCAGTACAGTTGTGGGTTAGGATTACGGGTAGGGTTAGGGTTAGGGTTAGCGTTACGGTTCAGGGTAGGGTTAAGTTTAGTGTTAGGGTTACGGTACAAGATAGGGTTAGGGTTATTGTTAGTGTTAGGTTTCAGGTTATGGTACAGGTAAGGTTTAGGGTTACGGTTAGGGTTAGGTTTAGGGATAGTGCTACGGTACAGTTTAGGGTTAGGGTTAGGTTTAGGGTTACGGTACAGGTTAGGGTTAGTGTTAGTGTTAGTGTTAGGGTTAGGGTTCCGGTACAGGTTAGGTTTATAGTTAGGGTTAGGGTTAGGGTTAGGGTTACAGTACAGGTTAGGGTTACGGTTAGGGTTAGGGCAGGCTTAGGGTTAGGGTTAAGGTTAGGTTTTGGATAAGGTTGAGGGTTATGGTTAGGGTGAGTGTTATGGTACAGGTTAGGGTTAGGGTTAGTGTAAGGGTTAGGGTTAGGTTTGCCATAGAGGTTAGGGTTAGGGTTAGAGTTAGGGGACAGGTTACGTTTAGAGTTAGGGATATGATGAGGGTTAGGGTTACAGTACAGGTTAGGGTTAGTGTTAGGGTTAGGGTTACTGTACAGGGTAGGTTTAGGGTTAGGGTTAGGGTTAAGGTTACGGTACTGGTTAGGTTTAGGGTTAGGTCTAGTGTTACGGTGCAGGTAAGTATTACGGTTAGGGTTAGGGTTAGGGTTAGGGTTGCCGTACAGCAGTGGTTTAGGGTTACAGGTAGGGTTAGGTTTAGGGTTATGGTACAGGTTAGGGTGAGGGTAAGGAATTAGGGTTATGGTACTGGTTAGGGTTAGGGTTAGTGTTTGGGTTAGGTTTAGGGTTAGGGTTAGGGTTATGGTTAGGGTTAGGGTTAGTGTTATGGTACAGGTTAGGGTTAGGATTAATGTTAGGATTAGGGTTAGGGTTATGCTTGCCATAGAGGTTAGATTTAGAGTTAGGGTTAGGGTACAGGTTAGGTTTAGAGTTAGGGTTAAGGTTAGGTTTACTGTTACGGTACAGGTTAGGGCTAGGGCTAGGGTTAGGGTTAGGGTTACGGTAGAGGGTAGTGTTAGGGTTATGCTTAGGGTTACGGTACAAGTTAGGGTTAGGGTTAGGGTTAGGATTAGGGTTAGGGTTCGGGTTAGGGCTAGGTTTAGGGTTAGGGTTAGGGTTAGCTTTAGGGTTAGGGTTACGGTACAGTTGAGGGTTAAGTTTAGGGTGAGTGTTAGGGTTAGGGTTACGGTTGGTTAGGGTTAGGGTTAGGGTTGGGTTTAAGCTTACGGTTAGGGTAACGGTACAGGATACGGTTATGGTTAGGGTGAGGTTTAGGGTTACGGTATAGGATAGCATTAAGTTTAGGGTTAGATTTAGGGTTAGGGTTACAATACAGGTTAGGGTTAAGGTTAGCGTTACTGTTAGGGTTAGGGTTAGGGTTAAGGTCCCCTTTAGGTTTAGGGTTAGTGTTTGGTTTGGGGTTACCGTACAGGTTATGGTTAGGTTTAGGGTTAGCGTTAGGGTTACGGAACAGGTTAGGGTTAGGTTTATGGGTAGGGTTAGGTTTACGGTACAGGTTAGGTTAAGGTTAGGGTTACTGTTAGGTCTAGGGTTATTGTTACGGTACCGGTTAGGTTTAGGGTTAGGGTTAGGTTTAGGGTTACGGTACAGGTTAGGTTTAGGGTTAGGGTTAGGGTTACGGTACAGGTTAGGGTTAGGTTTAGCGGTAGGGTTAGTGTTACGGTACAGGTTAGGGTTAAGGTTAGGGTTACTGTTAGGGTTAGGGTTAGGTTTACGGTAACGGTTAGGTTTAGGGTTAGGGTTAGGTTTACGGTACAGGTAAGGGTTACGTTCAAGGTTAGGGTTAGGTTTACGGTTAGGGTTGCGGTACAGGTTAGGGTTAGGTTTAGGTGTAAGGTTAGGGTTACGGTACAGGTTAGGGTTAAGTTTAGGGTTACGGTACCGGTTAGGTTTATTGTTAGGTTTAGGGTTAGGGTTACGGTACAGGTGATGGTTAGGGTTAGGGATAGGGTTAGGGTTACGGTACAGGTTATGGTTAGGTTTAGCGGTAGGGTTAGTGTTACAGTACACGTTAGGGTTAAGGTTAGGGTTTCTGTTAGGGTTAGGATTAGGTTTACGGTACCGATTAGGTTTAGGGTTAGGGTTAGTTTTACGGTACAGGTAAGGGTTACGTTTAGGGTTAGGGTTAGGGTTACGGTTAGGGTTGTGGTACAGGTTAGGGTTAGGTTTAGGTGTAGGGTTAGGGTTACGGTACAGGTTAGGGTTAAGTTTAGGGTTAAGTTTAGGTTTACGGTACAGGGTAGGTTTATTGTTAGGGTTAGGATTAGGGTTATGGCACAGGTTAGGGTTAAGGTTAGTTTTAGGGTTACGGTTGAGGATAGGGATAGGTTTAGGTTTAGGGTTAGGGTTAGGGTTACGATACAAGTTATGGTTATGGTTTGGTTTAGGGTTAGGTTTACGGTATAGGATAGCATTAGGTTTAGGGTTAGGGTTAGGGTTAGTGTTACGGTACAGGTTAGGGTTAAGGTTAGGGTTTCCTTTAGGGTTACGGTTAGAGTTGCTGTACAGGTTAGCGTTAGGTTTAGGTGTAGGGTTAGGGTTACGGTACAGGTTAGGGTTAAGGTTAGGGTTACTGTTAGATTTAAGTTGAGGGTTACGGAACCCGTTAGGTTTAGGGTTAGGTTTAGGTTTATGGTACAGGTGATGGTTAGGTTCAGGGTTAGGGTTAAGGTTACGATACAAGTTATGGTTATGGTTAGGTTTAGGGTTAGGGTTACGGTATAGGATAGCATTAGGTTTAGGGTTAGGGTTAAGGTTAGGGTTACGGTACAGGTTAGGGTTAGGGTTAGGTTTAGGGTTACAGTACAGGTTAGGTTTAGGTTTAGGGGTAGGGTTAGGGTAACGGTACAGGTTAGCTTTAAGGTTAGGGTTACTGTTAGGGTTAGGGTTAGAGTACGGTACCGGTTAGGTTTAGGGTTAGGTTTAGGGTTACCATACAGGTTAGGGTTAGAGTTATGGTTATGGTTAGGGTTAGGGGTATGGTACAGGTTATGGTTAGGTTTAGAGTTAGGGTTAGGTTTACGGTACAGGTTAGGATTAGGGCTAGGATTACAGTACAGGTTAGGGTGTGGGTTAGGTTAGGGATAGGGTTACAGAACAAGTTAGGGTTTCGGTTAGGTTTAGGGTTAGGGTTACGGTATATATGTTAGCGTTAGGGTTTGTGTTATGGTTAGGTTTAGGGTTACGGTACAGTTTAGGGTTAGGGTTAGCGTTAGGGTTACGGTACAGGGTAGGGTCAGGTTTAGGGTTAGGGTTAGGGTTACGATACAAGTTAGGACTGGGGTTAGTGTTAGGGTTATGGTTACGATACAGGTTAGGCTTAGAGTTAGGGTTATGTTTTCGGTTCAGGATAGGGTTAGGGTTAGGGTTACGATACAGGTTAGGGATAGGGTTAGGTTTAGGGTTAGAATTACGGTACAGGTTAGGTTTAGGGTTAGGGTTAGTGTTACGGTGCAGGTAAGGTTTACGGTTAGGGTTAGAGTTATGTTTATGATTAGGGTTGCCGTACAGCTGTGGGTTAGGGTTTCGGGTAGGGTTAGGTTAGGGTTAAGGTTACGGTACAGTTTAGTGTTAGGTTTAGGGGTAGGGTTAGGGTTATGGTACAGGTTAGGTCTAGGGATAGGGTTAGGGTTAGGCTTACGGTCCAGGTTAAGGTTAGGCTTAGTGTTAGTCATAGGTTTACGGTACTGGTTACGTTTAGGGTTAGGGTTAGTGTTACAGTATAGGTAAGTTTTACGGTTAGGGTTAGTGTTAAGTTTAGGGTTAGGGTTAGGGTTAGGGTTGCCGTAAAGGTGTGGATTAGGGTTACGGGTAGGTTTAGGTTTAGGGTTAGGGTTATGGTTACAGTACAAGTTAGGGTGAGGGTAAGGGTTAGGGTTACGGTACAGGTTATGGTTAGGTTTAGTATTTGGATTAGGTTTAGGTTTAGGTTAGGGTGAGGGTTACGGTACAGGTGGGTAGGTTTAGGGTTAGGGTTAGTGTAGGGTTAGGGTTAGGGTTAGTGTTACGGTACATGTTGGGGTTAGTGTTAATGTTAGGCTTAGGGTTAGGTTTAGGTTGCCATAGAGGTTAGACTTAGATTTAGGGTTAGAGTACAGGTTAGGTTTAGAGTTAGGGGTAGGGTTATGGTACAGGTTAGGGTTAGGGTTAGGGTTAGGGTTTCGGTACAGGTTAGGGTAAAGGTTAGGGTTAGGGTTAGTGTTAGGATTATGGTACAGCTTAGGTTTAGGTTAGGGTTAGTGTTACTGTACAGGTTAGGTTTATGGTTAGGGTTAGGGATACGGTTAGAGTTGCAGTTCAGTTGTGGTTTAGGGTTATCGGTAGGGTTAAGGTTAGAATTAGGGTTACGGTTCAGGGTAGGATTAGGTTTAGGGTTAGGGTTAGTTTTATGGTACAATAAGTTTTATGGTTAGTGTTAGGTTTAGGTTTAGGGTTAGGGTTAGGGTTGCTGTACAGGTGTGGTTTAGGGTTACAGGTAGGGTTAGTGTTAGGGTTCGGGTTAGGGTTACGGTACAGGTTAGGGTGAGGATAAGGTTTAGGGTTACGGTACAGGTTTGGGTTAAGGTTAGGGTTACAGTTAGGTTTAGGTTTGCCATAGAGGTTAGTTTTAAAGTTAGGGTTATGGTTAGAGGTTACAGTTAGGTTTAGGGTTAGGGTTACGGTACAGCTTAGGTTTAGGGTTAGGGCTAGTGTTACGGTACAGGTAAGGGTTACGGTTAGGGTTACAGTTACGGTTAGGGTTGCGGTACAGTTTGGGTTAGGATTACGGGTAGGGTTAGGGTTAGGGTTAAGGTTGCGGTACAGTTTATGGTTAGGTTTAGGGGTAGGGTTAGGGTTATGGTACACGTTAGGGCTAGGGTTAGGGTTAGGGTTAGAGTTAGGTTTACGGTACAGGTCAGGTTTAGGCTTAGGGTTTTGGTAGAGTTTAGGGTTAGGGTTAGGGTTAGGTTTAGGTTTAGGGGTAGGGTTACCATACACGTTAGAGTTAGGGTTAGGGTTAGGGTTAGGTTTAGGGTTACGGGACAGGATAGGGTTCAGTTTAGGTTTAGGGTTAGGGTTAGGTTTACAGCACAGGTTAGGTTTAGGGTTAGGTTTAGTCTTACGGTAGAGGTAAAGTTTGCGGTTAGAGTAGGGTTACGGTTAGGGTTATGGTTAGGGTTGCGGGACAGTTGTGGTTTAGGGTTACGGGCAAGATTGGGTTTAGGGTAAGGGTTACGGTTCAGGGTAGGGTTAGGTTTAGGGTTATGGTTACGGTACGCGTTAGGGTTAGTGTTAGGGTTAGGGTTACTGTAAGATTAGTGTCAGGGTTAGGGTTAGTGTTAGGGGTAGGGTTAGTGTTGCGGTACTGGTTAGGGTTCGGGTTAGGGTTAGGGTTACCGTACAGGTTAGGGTTAGGGTTAGGTTTATCGTACAGGTTAGTTTTAGGGTTAGGGTTAGGGTTAGGGTTGAGGTACAGGTTAGGTTTAGGGTTAGGTTTATGGTACAGGTTAGCATTAGGTTTACGGTTAGGGTTAAGGTTACGGTACAGGTTAGGGTTAGGTTAGGGTTAGGGTCACGGTAAGGGTTTGGGTTATGGTACAGGTTATGGTTAGGTTTAGGGGTTGGGTTAGGGTTATGGTACAGGTTAGGGTTAAGGTTAGGGTTACTGTTAGGGTTAGGGTTAGGGTTATGGTATATGTAGGGTTAGGGTTAGGGTTAGGTTTAGGGTTACGGTACAATTAGGGTTCGGGTTCGGGTTAGGGTTAGGGTTACGGTACAGGTTAGTGTTAGGGTTAGGTTTAGTGTCAGGGGTAGAATTACGGTACAAGTTTGGTTATGGTTAGGTTTAGGTTGAGGGTTACGGTATAGGTTAGCATTAGGGTTAGGTTTAGGGTTAGAGTTACGGTACAGGTTAGGGTTAGGTTTAGGGTACGGTTAGTGAAACGGTTCAGGTTAGGTTTACGGTTAGGGTTAGGGTTACTGTTAGGGTTAGGGGTAGGGTTAGGTTTACGGTTACGGTACCAGTCAGGTTCAGGTTTAGCGTTAGGGTTAGGGTTCCCATACAGGTTAGGGTTAGGGTCAGGGTAAGGATTAGGGTTACGGTACAGGTTATGGTTAGTTTTAGGGGTATGGTTAGGGTTACGGTACTGGTTAGGTTTATTGTTAGGTTTAGGGTTATGATACAGTTTAGCGTTAAGGTTAGGTTTATGGTTAGGGTTAGAGTTACGGTACAAGTTATTTATATGGATAGGTTTAGGGTTAGGGTTAGTTTTGGGGTTACAGTACAGGTTAGGGTTAGTGTTAGTATTAGGGTTAGGGTTAGGGTACTGGTTAGGGTGAGGGTTAGGGTTAGGCTTAGGGTTAGGGTTAGGTTTACGGTACTGGTTATTTTAGGGTAGGGTTAGTGTTACGGTACAGGTAAGTGTTACGGTTAGGGTTAGGGTTAGGGTGAGTCTTGCCCTACAGTTGTGGTTTAGGGTTACTAGAAGGGTTAAGGTTAGGTTTACGGTTATGGTACAGATTAGGGTGACGCTAAGGATTAGGGATACGGTATTGTTTAGGGTTATGGTTAGGGTAGGGTTAGGTTTAGTGTGAGGGTTACGGTACAGGTTGGGTTTAGTTTTGGGTTAGGTTTAGGGTTAGGGTTAGGGTTATTGTACAGTTTACGTTTAGTTTGAAGGTTAAGGTTAGGGTTAGGGTTAGTGTTACGGTAGAGTTTAGGGTTAGGGTTAGTGTTAGGATTAGGATGAGGGTTATGTTTGCCATAGAGGTTAGATTTAGATTTAGGATTAGGGTACAGGTTAGGGTTACAGTACAGGTTAGGGTTAGGTTTAGGGTTAGGGTTAGGGTTATGGTACAGGTTAGGTTTATTGTTAGGTCTAGGGTTACGAAACCGGTTAGGGTTAAGGTTAGGTTTATGGTTTTGGTTAGAGTTATCGTACAAGTTATGTATATGGTTAGGTTTAGGGTTAGGGTTACAATATAGGTTAGCATTAGGTTGACGGTTAGGTTTAGGGTTATGGTACAGGTTAGGGTTAGTGTTAGGGTTATGGTTAGGGTTAGGGTTACGGTATAGGTTAGGGTTAGGTTTAGGGTAGGGATAATGGTACGGTACAGGATAGGATTACGGTTAGGGTTAGGGTTAGGTTTAGGGTTACGGTACCGGTTAGGGTTAGGGTTAGGGTTACCATAGAGGTTAGGGTTAGGGTTAAGGTTAGGGTTATGGTACTGGTTAGGGTTAGGGTTAGGGTTAGGCTTACGGTACAGTAAGTGTTACGGTTATGGTTAGAGTTAGGGTTAGGGTAGGGTTGCCGTACAGTTGTGGGTTATGGTTACGGGTTGAGTTATGGTTAGGGTTAGGGTTATGGTACAGGTTAGGGTGAGGGTTAGGGTTAGGGTTAGGATTACGGTACTGGTTAGGTTTAGGGTTAGGTTTAGTGTTATGGTACAGGTAACTGTTACGGTTAGGGTTAGGGTTAGGGGTAGAGTTGCCCTACAGTTGTGGTTTAGGGTTACCAGAAAGAGTTAGGGTTAGTTTTATGGTTACAGTACAGGTTAGGGTGAGGGTAAGGATTAGGGATACGGTACTGTTTAGGGTTATGGTTATGGTTAGGGTTAGGTTTAGTGTGAGGTTTACGGTACAGGTTGGGTTTAGGTTTAGGGTTAGGTTTAGGGTTAGGGTTATTGTTATTGTACATTTTAGGTTTAGGGTTAGGATTAGGGTTAGGATTAGGGTTAGTGTTACAGTAGAGGTTAGGGTTAGGGTTAGTGTTAGGATTAGGATGAGTGTTATGTTTGCCATAGAGGTTAGATTTAGAGTTAGGATTAGGGTACAGGTGAGGGTTACAGTACAGGTTAGGGGTAGGTTTAGGGTTAGGGTTCGGGTTAGGGTTACGGTACAGGATAGGGTTAGGATTATGGTTAGTGTTACGGTACACGTTAGGGTTAGGATTAGGGTTAGTGTTAGGGTTAGGGTTACGGTACAGGTTAGGGTCAGGTTTAGATTAGCGTTAGGGTTAGGTTTACGGTACAGTATAGGGTTAAGTTTCGGGTTAGGGTTAGGGTAGGGTTAGGATTAGGGTTACGGTAGTGGTTAGGGTTAGGGTTAGGGTTGGTTTAGGTTAGGGTTAGGGTTAGAGTTAGAGTTACGGTACAGGGTAGGTTTATGGTTAGGGTACAGGTTAGGGTTAGGGTTAGGTTTATGGTTAGGGTTAGAGTTATGGTACAGGTTATGTTTAGGGTGAGCGTTAGTGTTATGGTACAGGTAAGGGTTACGGTTAGGGTTAGAGTTAGGGTTAGGGCTAGGGTTGCTGTTCAGGTGTGGGTTATAGTTATGGTTAGTTTTAGGGTTAGGGTTAGGGTTACGGTACTGGTTAGGGTTAGGGTTAGGGATAGGGTTACGATACAGGTTAGGGTTAGGGTTAAGGTTACGGAACAGGTTAGGGTTAGGGTAAGGGTTAGGGTTTCAATACAGTTTAGGGTTAGGGTTAGGGTTAGTTTTAGGGTTACGGTACAGGTTAGGTTTAGGTTTAGGTTTAGGGTTAGGGTTAGGGTTACGGTACAGGTTAGGATTAGGGTTAGGGTTGCCGTCCAGTTGTGGTTTATGGTTTCAGGTAGGGTTAGCGTTAGGGTTAGGGTTACGGTACAGGTTAGGGTGAGGGTAAGGATTAGGGTTACGGACTGTTTAGGGATATGGTTAGGGTAGGGTTAGGTTTAGGGTGAAAGTACGGTACAGGTTGGGTTTAGGTTTAGGGTTGGGGTTAGGGTTAGTGTTATTGTACAGTTCAGTTTTATGTTTAGGGTTAGGGTTTGTGTTAGTGTTATGGTAGAGGTTAGGGTTAGGGTTAGTGTTAGGATTAGGGTTAGGGTTATGTTTGTCATAGAGCTTAGATTTAGAGTTAGGGTTAGCGTACGGGTTAGGTTTAGAGTTAGGGTTAGGGTTAGGGTTAGGGTTATGGTACAGGTTACCGTTAGGTTTAGGGTTAGGGTTATGGTACAGGGTAGGGGAGGATTATGGTTAGTGTTGCGGTACACTCTAGCGTTAGCATTAGGGTTAGTGTTAGGGTTAGGGTTACGGTACAGGTTAGGGTAATTTTAGGGTTCGCATTTGGGTTAGGTTCACGGTACAGTTCAGGGTTAAGTTTAGGGTTAGGTTTAGGGTTAGGGTTAGGTTTAGGGTTACGTTAGTGGTTAGGGTTAGGGTAAGGGTTGGGTTTAGGGTTACGGTTAGGGTTAGGGTTAGGGTTACGGTATAGGTAGCATTAAGGTTAGGGTTAGGGTTAGGGTTATGGTACAGGTTAGGGTTAGGTTAGCAGTAGGTTTAGGGTTACGGTACAGGTTAGGTTTAAGGTTAGCGTTACTGTTAGGGTTATGGTTAGGGTTATGGTACCAGTGAGGTTTAGAGTTAGGGTCAGGGTTAGTGTTACGGTACAGGTTATGGTTATGGTTAGGGTTAGGGTTAGGTTTATGGAACAGGTCAGGTATAGGTTTAGGGTAGGGTTAGGTTTACGGTACAGGTTAGGGTTAAGGTTAGGGTTACTGTTCGGTTTAGGGTTAGGGTTACGGTACCGGTTAGGTTTAGAGTTACGGTACAAGTTAGAGTTAGGGTTAGGTTATGGTTAGGGGTAGGCTTATGGTTACCATACTGGTTAGGTTTAGGTTAGGGGTAGGGTTAGGCTTACGGTACAGGTTAGGTTAGGGTTAGGGTTACTGTTAAGGTTAGGGTTAGGGTTACGGTACCGGTTAGGTTTAGGGTAAGGCTTAAGTTTAGGGTTACCATTCAGGTTAGAGTTTTGGTTAGGCTTAGGGTTAGGGTAGAGTTCGGGTTAGGGTTACGGTACAGGTTATGGTGAGGTTTAGGTTTAGGGTGAGGTTTACGGTACAGGTTAGGTCTAGGGTTAGGTTACGGTACAGGTTAGGCTTAGGTATAGTGTTGGGGTTACGGAACAAGTTATGGTTACTGTTAGTTTTAGTGTTAGGGTTACGGTATAGGTTAGAGTTAGGCTTAGGTTTAGTGTTAGGTTTAGGGTTACGGTACAGGGTTAGGGTTTGGTTTACGTTTAGGGTTAGGGTTACGGGACAGTTTAGGGTTAGTGTTAGGTTAGGGTTACGTTACAGGGTAGGTTTAGGGTTATTGTTAGGGATAGGGTTAGTGTTAGGGTTAATGTTAGGGTTAGTGTTAGGGTTAGGTTAACGGTACAGGTTAGAGTTAGGGTTAGGGTTAGGGTTACAGTTACGGTAGTGGTTAGGGTTAGGCTTATGGTTGGGGTTAGGGTTACGGTTAAGGTTATGGTACAGGTTAGGTATATGTTTACGTTAAGGTTAGGGTTAGGGTTAAGGTTACGTATAGGTTAGGGTTAGGATTAGCATTACGGTACAGGTTAGGATTAGGTTTAGTTTTAGGGTTAGGGTTAGGTTTGCCCTAGAGGTTTGGCGTACGGTTAGGGTTACGGTACTGGTTAGGTTTAGAGTTAGGGTAAAGTTTAGAGTTATGGTTATGGTTCAGGTAATGGTTAGGGTTAGGGTTAGGGTTACGGTACATGGTAGGTTTAGGGTTAGGGTTAGGTTATGTTTACGGTACAATTTAGGGTTAGGGTTAGTGATAGGGTTAGGGTTACGGGACAGGTTAGTGTTAGGGTTAGGGTTATGGTTAGTGTTAGGTTTAGGGTTACGGAACAGGTAAGGGTTAGGGCTATGGTTAGTGTTAGGGTTTCGGTACAGGTTAGGGTTAATGTTAGGTTTAGGGTTACAGTACAGGTTAGGTTTAGGT
>JAEUCK010000755.1:0-11022 GCA_017311455.1 Otocyon megalotis megalotis
AGGTTAGGGTTAGGGTTAAGGTTGCGGAGCAGGTGAGGGTTAGGGTTAGGGTTAGGGTTAGGATTAGGGTTACTGCACAGGTTAGAGTTAGGATTAGGGTTAGGGTTAGGCTTACGGTATGGGTTACAGTTAGGTTTAGGGGTAGGGTTAGGGTTACTGTACAGGTAAGGGTTAGGGTTAGGGTTAGGGTTAGTTTTAAGGTTACAGTACAGGTTAGGTTTAGGGTTAGGTTTTGGGCTAGGGTTAGGATTATGGTGGCGGTACAGTTCTGGATTAGGTTTACCAGTAGGGTTAGGGATACGGTTATGGTTACGGTACAGGTTAGGGTTAGGTTTAGGTTAGGGTTAGGTTTACGGTACAAGTTAGGGTTAGGGTTAGGGGTAGTGTTAGGGTTAGGTTTACGGTACAGGTTAGGGTTACGGTTACGGTTAGGGTTAGGGTTAGGATTACGGTGACGGTACAAGTTAGGGTTAGGGTTAGGGTTAGGGTTACGGTACAGTTTAGGGTTATGTTCAGGGTTAGTGTTAGGGATAAGGTTAGGGTTAGTGTAGTGGTTAGGGTTAGGCTTAGGCTTGGGTTAGGGTTATGGTATTGGTTAGTGTTAAGATAAGGTTAGGTTTAGGGATAGGTTTAGGTTTACTGTTAGGTTTACGGTACCGGTTAGTGTTAGAGTCAGGGTTACTGTTCAGGTTAGGGTTAGGGTTAGGGTTGCTGTACAGGTTAGGGTTAGGGTTACGGTTAGGGTTCCCCTACAGGTTACTGTTAGCTTTAGGGTTAGGGTTAGGGTTAGGGTAGGTTTAGGGTTATGTTTACCGTACAGGTTAGTTTCAGGGTTAGGGTTAGGGTTAGGGTTAGGGTTAGCATTAGGGTTAGTGTTAGGGTTGCGGTACAGGTTAGGGTTAGGGTTAAGGTTAGGTTTACCGTACAGTTTACTGTTAGGTTTACGGTTAGGTTTTAGGGTTACGTTTGCGGTACAGGTTATGGTTAGTGTTAGTGTTAGGGTTACCGTACAGGTTAGGGTTAGGGTTAGGATTAGTTTTAGGGTTAGGATTTCGGTACAGGCTAGGGTTAAGGTTTTGGTTAGGTTTAGGGTTAGGTTTAGGGTTAGGGTTAAAGTACAGGTTAGTGTGAGGGTTAGGGTTAGGCTTAGTGTTAGCATTAGGGTTTGTGTTAGGGTTGCGGGTTAGGGTTAGGTTTAGTGTTTGGGTTAGTGTTACGGTACAGGTAAGGGTTACGTTTAGGGTTAGGCTTTGGGTTAGGGTTGCCTCACAGGTGAGGGTTAAGCTTATTGATATGGTTAGGGTTAGAGTTAGCGTTACAGTACAGTTTAGGGTGAGGGTTAGGTTTAGGGGTACGGTACAGGTTAGGTTAGGGTTAGGGTTAGGGTTTCGGTACAGGTTAGGGTGCGGATTAGGGTTAGTGTTACGGTACAGGTTAGGGTTAGGGTTAGTGTTAAGGTTATGGTTAGGGTTAGGGTTACGGTATAGGTTATGGTTAGGTTTAGGTTTAGGGATAGGGTTACGGTACACGTTAGGGTTAGTGTTAGGGTTAGGGTTACGGTACAGGTTAGGTTTAACTTTAAGTTTAGGTTTAGGTTTAAGTTTATGGTACAATTTAGGGTTATGGTTAGGTGTAGGGTTAGGGTTACAGTATAAGTTAGCATTAGGTTTAGGGTTAGGGTAAGGTTTAGGGTTACGGTACATGTGAAGGTTAGTGTTAGAGTAGGTTTAGTGTTAGCTTTCCGGTACAAGTTAGTCTTAGGTTTAGGGGTAGTTTTAGGGTTACGGTGCAGGTTAGGGTTAGGGTTAGGGTTAGGGTTAGGGTTACCGTACAGGTTAGGGTTAGGGTTAGTGTTAGGGTTAGGGTTAGGTTTATCGTACAGGTTAGGGTCAGGGTTAGGGTTAGGTTTAGGGTTAGGGTTACGGTACTGGTTAGGGTTAGGGTTAGGTTTAGGGTTAGAGTTAGGGTTACCGTACAGGTTAGGGTGAGTGTTAGGGTTAGGGTTCTGGTACAGGTTACGTGTAGTTTTGTTTTAGGGTTACGGTACAGGTTAGGATTAGTGTTACGGTTAGGGTTAGGGTTATGGTACAGATTAGGGTTAGGGTTAGGGTTCTATTTAGGTTTATAGTACAGGTTACGGTTACGGTTATTGATAGGGTTATGGTACAAGTTAGGGTAAGGGTTAGGGTAGGCTTACGGTACAGGTTAGGGTTAGGGTTAGGGTTAGGATTTCGGTTCAGGTTAGGGTATGTGTTAGGGTTAGGGTTATGGTACGGTTTAGGGTTCGTGTTAGGGTTAGGTTTAGTTTTACTGTTACGGTACAGGTTAGGTTTAGAGTTAGGTTTAGTGTTACCGTACAGGTAAAGGTTACGTTTAGGGTTACGGTTAGGGTTAGGTTGTCGTACAGGTTTGGGGTTGGGTTACGGGTAGGGTTAGAGTTAGGGTTAGTGTTACGGTACACGTTAGGGTGAAGGTTAGGGTTAGGGTTAGTGTTACGGTATAGGTTAGGGTTAGGGTTAGTTTTAGGGTTAGGGTTACAGTACAGGTTAGGATAAGGGTTAGGGTTAGTGTTAGTCTAGAGGTAAGGCTTACTGTTAGGGTTAGGGTTAGGTTTAGGGTTAGGGTTAGGTTGCTGTAAAGGTGTGAGTTAGAGTTACGGTACAGGTTGCGGTGAGGGTTAGGGTTAGAGTTAGGGTTTCGGTACAGGTTAGGGTTACGGGACAGGTTAGGGTTAATGTTTCGGTACAGGTTAGGGTTAGGGTTACAGTACAGGTTAGGGTTAGGTTTAGGGTTAGGGTTAGTGTTATGGTACAGTAAGGGTTACGTTTAGGGTTAGGCTTAGGGTTAAGGTTGCCGCACAGGTGAGGGTTAGGCTTATGGATATGGTTAGGGTTAGTGTTAGCTTTACATTAGAGTTTAGGGTGAGGGGTAGGTTTAGGGTTATGGTAAAGTTTAGGGTAGGGTTAGGGTTAAGGTTTCGGTACAGGTTAGGGTTTGGATTAGGGTTAGTGTTACGGTACAGGTTAGGATTAGGGTTAGTGTTAGTGTTAGGTTAGGGTTAGAGTACAGGTTAGGTTTAGGGTTAGTGTTAGAGTAACGGTACAGGTAAGGGTTACTGTTAGGGTTAGGGTTAGAGATAGGTTTCGGGTTACGTTTGCCATACAGATGTGGGTTAAGTGTAGGGTTAGGGTTAGGGTTAAGGTAACGGTACAGGTAGGGTGAGAGTTAGCGTTACGGTTACGGTACAGGTTAGGGTTAGTGTTAGGTTTAGGGTTATGGTACAGGTTAGGGTTATGGTTAGGGGTAGGGTTAGCGTTATGGTATAGGTTAGGGTGAGGGTTAGTGTTAGGGTTACGGTACAGGTTAGGGTTAGTGTTAGGGTTACGTTTAGGTTTAGGGTGAGGGTTACGGTACAGGTCAGGGTTAGGTTGAGGTTTAGTGTTAGGGTTAGGGTTATTGTTACGGTACAGGTTAGGTTTAGGGTTAGTGTTAGGGTTAAGTTTAGGTTTGCCAAAGAGGTTAGGGTTACGGTATGGTCAGGGTACAGGTTAGGTTTACAGTTAGGGTTAGTGTTAGGGTTAGGGTTACGGGACAGATTAGGGTTAGGGTTAGGTTTAGAGTTAGGGTTATGATACAGGGTAGGGTTAGGGTTAGGGTTAGCGTATGGTAGAATTTAGGGTTAGGGTAGGTTTGGTCTTAGGGTTAGGTTACGGTACACGTTAGGGTTAGGGTTAGGGTTAGGGTTAGGGTTGCGGTACAGGTTAGTGTTAGATTTAGGTTTCGTGTTAGTTTTATGGTACAGGTTCGTGTTAGGGTTAGGTTTGGGTTACCGTACAGGTTATGGTAAGGGTTACGGTTGCAGTACAGGTTCATGTTAGGTGTAGGGTTAGGGTTACCGTACAGGTTAGGGTTATGTTTAGGGTTAGGTTTAGGTTAGCGGTACAGGTTATTGTTAGGGTTAGGTTTAGGTTACGGTACAGGATAGCATTAGGTTTAAGGTTAGTTTTAAGGTTACAGTACAGATTAGGATTAGGTTTAGGGTTAGGGTTAGGTTTATGGTACAGGTTAGGTTTAAGGTTAGGTTTAGAGTTAGGGGTAGGTTTACTGTACAAGTTAGTGTTACAGTTATGATTAGGGTTAGGTTTACGGTATAGGTCAGCATTAAGTTTAGGGTTTGGGTTAGGTTTAGGGTTATGGTACAGGTTATGGTTAGGTTTAGGTTTAGAGTTAGGGTTACGGTACAGGTTATGGTTAGGGTTAGGGTTAGGGTTGTGATAGAGTTTAGGGTAATGTTTAGGGTTAGGGTTAGGGTTACGGTACTAGTTAGGGTTACTGTTCGGTTTAGGGTTAGGCTTATATATAGGTTAGCGTTAGGTTTAGGGTTAAGGTTAGGTTTAGGATTACGGTACAAATTAGGGTTAGGTTTAGGGTGAGGGTTAGGGTAGGTTTACGGTACAGGTTAGGGTTAGGTTTAAGGGTAGGTTTAGGGTTATGGTAAAGGTTAGGGTTACGGTTAGGTTTAGGGTTTCGGTACAGGTTAGGTTTAGAGTTAGGGTTAGGGTTAGGGTTAGGGTTACGGGACAGGTTAGGGTTAGAGTTAGGGTTAGGTTTAGGGTTTCGGTACAGGTTAGGTTTAGATTTAGGGTTAGGGTTAGTTTTAGGGTTAGGATTCTGGTACAGGTTAGGGTTAGGTTTAGGGTTAGGAAAGGGTTACGGTCCAGTGTAGGGTTAGGGTTAGCATGAGGGTTAGCGTTAGGTTTACGGTACAGTTTAGGGTTAGGGTTATGATACAGGTTAGGGTTAGGGTTAGGTTTAGGGTTACGTTTACGGTACAGGTTAGCGTTAGTGTTAGGGTTTCGATACAGGTTAGCATTAGGGTTAGGGTTAGGGTTAGGGTTGCGGTATCGAATCGGGTTAGGGTTAGGATTAGGGTTAGTGTTACCGTACAGGTTAGGTTTAGGATTAGGGTTATGGGGAGGAGGGGCAAGATGGAGGAAGTGTAGGATCCCCAAATCACCTGTCCCCACCAAATTACCTAGAAAACCTTCAAATCATCCTGAAAATCTACGAATTCGGCCTGAGAGTTAAAGAGAGACCAGCTGGAACGCTACAGAGAGAAGAGTTCGCGCTTCTATCAAGGAAGGAAGACGGGGAAAAAGAAAAAAAGAAACAAAAGGCCTCCAAGGGGGAGGGGCCCCGCCAGGAGCCGGGCTGAGGCCGGGGCGAGTGTCCCCAGGACAGGAGAGCCCCGTCCCGGAGGAGCAGGAGCTGCACCAACCTTCCCGGGCGGAAAGGGGCCCGCAGGGAGTTGGAGCAGGACCCGGGAGGGCGGGGATGCCCTCGGGCTCCCGGGGACACTAACAGGCACCTGCAGCGCGCGCAGGAGAGTGCGCCGAGCTCCCTAAGGGCTGCAGCGCACGGCGGGACCCGGAGCAGCTCGGAGGGCTCGGGCGGCGGCTCCGCGGAGGGGGCTGCGCTGCTCCGGGAGCAGCTCGGCGGCCGCGGCTCCCGCAGAAGAGGCTCCGTGCGGAGGGGGCTGCGCGACCCCGGGAACAGCTCCGAGGGGCTCGGGCGGCGGCTCCGCGGAGAGGCGACTGCGCCACCGGGAGCGCGAATCCAACAGCGGAGGCGGGAGCACAGCCCAGGATCCAGCCTCCCCCCAGACAGGCAGAGGCCGGGAGGGCCCAGGACAGCAAGGACGCTCCTGCCCGGAGCTGAGCAGAGCAGCAGCCCCGCCCCCGAGCCTCCAGGCCCTGCAGGCGGAGAGCTCCCCTCTCTGCTCTCCGCAGTTCCTGCGGGGGCTGAAGCCAGGTTTCCGGAGCTGCTGAAGCCACAGGGGCAGTTCCTCCAGGGGCCTCACGGGGTAAACAACCCCCACTGAGCCCTGCACCAGGCAGGGAGTGGAGCAGCTCCCCAAGTGTTAACACCTGAAAATCAGCACAACAGGCCCCTCCCCCAGAAGACCGGCGAGACCGACCAGTTCCAGGGGAAGGAAGTCAAGGGACTTAAGTATACAGAATCAGAAGATACTCCTCTGTGGGGTTTTTTGTTTTTTTTCTTTTCTTTTCTTTTTTCTTTTTTTTCTTTTTCTTTTCTTTTTTTCTTTTTGATTCCTGATTGCTTCCCCCACCCCCTTTTTTTCACCTCTTTCTTTTTCTTTCTCTTTTCTTCTCTTTTTTCCTTTTTTTCTTCCCTTTTTCTTTTTTCTTTTTCTTCTTTCTTTCCTTCTTTCTCTCCTCTTTTATTCTCCCTTTCCCAGTACAACTTGTTTTTGGCCACTCTGCACTGAGGAAAATGACTAGAAGGAAAACCTCACCTCAGAAGAAAGAATCAGAAAAGTCCTCTCTCCCACAGAGTTACAAAATCTGGATTACAATTCAATGTCGGAAAGCCAGTTCAGAAGCACTGTTATACAGCTACTGGTGGCTCTAGAACAAATCATAAAGGACTCAAGAGACTTCATGACTGCAAATTTAGATCCAATCAGGCAGAAATTAAAAATCAATTGAATGAGATGCAATCCAAACTAGAAGTCCTAACGACGAGGGTTAACGAGGTGGAAGAACGAGTGAGTGACATAGAAGACAAGTTGATAGCAAAGAGGGAAACTGAGGAAAAAAGAGACAGACAATTAAGAGACCATGAAGACAGATTAAGGGAAATAAGCGACAGCCTGAGGAAGAAAAACCTACGTTTAATTGGGGTTCCCGAGGGCGCCGAAAGGGACAGAGGGCCAGAATATGTATTTGAACAAAACCTAGCTGAAAACTTTCCTAATCTGGGAAGGGAAACGGGCATTCAGATCCAGGAAATAGAGAGATCCCCTCCTAAAATCAATAAAAACCGTTCAACACCTCGACATTTAATAGTGAAGCTTGCAAATTCCAAAGATAAGAGAAGATCCTTAAAGCACCAAGAGACAAGAAATCCCTGACTTTTATGGGGAGGAGTATTAGGGTAACAGCAGACCTCTCCACAGAGACCTGGCAGGCCAGAAAGGGCTGGCAGGATATATTCAGGGTCTAAATGAGAAGAACATGCAAACAACAATACTTTATCCAGCAAGGCTCTTATTCAGAATGGAAGGAAAAATAAAGAGCTTCCAAGACAGGTAGGAACTCAAAGAATATGTGACCTCCAAACCAGCTCTGCAAGAAATTTTAAGGGGACTCTTAAAATTCCCCTTTAAGAAGAAGTCCAGTGGAACAATCCACAAAAACAAGGACTGAATAGATATCATGGTGACACTAAACTCATATCTGTCAATAGTAACTCTGAACGTGAACGGGCTTAATGACCCCATCAAAGGCGCAGGGTTTCAGACTGGATAAAAAAGCAGGACCCATCTATTTGCTGTCTACAAGAGACTCATTTTAGACAGAAGGACACCTACAACTTGAAAATAAAAGGTTGGAGAACCATTTACCATTCAAATGGTCCTCAAAAGAAAACAGGGGTAGCCATCCTTATATCAGATAAACTAAAATTTACCCCGAAGACTGTAGTGAGAGATGAAGAGGGACACTATCTCATACTCAAAGGATCTATCCAACAAGAGGACTTAACAATCCTCAATATATATACCCCGAATGTGGGAGCTGCCAAATATTTAAACCAATTAATAACCAAAGTGAAGAAATACTTAGATAATAATACACTTATACTTGGTGACTTCAATCTAGCTCTTTCTACCCTCGATAGGTCTTTAAGCACAACATCTCCAAAGAAACGAGAGCTTTAAATGAGACACTGGACCAGATGGATTTCACAGATATCTACAGAACTTTACATCCAAACTCAACTGAATACACATTCTTCTCAAGTGCACATGGAACTTTCTCAGAATAGACCACATACTGGGTCACAAATCGGGTCTGAACCGATACCAAAAGATTGGGATCGTCCCCTGCATATTCTCAGACCATAATGCCTTGAAATTGGAATTGAATCGCAAAAAATATGGAAGGTCGTCAAACACGTGGAGACTAAGGACCATCCTGCTAAAAGATGAAAGGGTAAACCAGGAAATTAAGGAAGAATTAAAAAGATTCATGGAAACTAATGACAATGAAGATACAACCGTTCAAAATCTTTGGGATGCAGCAAAAGCAGTCCTAAGGGGGAAATACATCGCAATACAAACATCCATTCAAAAACTGGAAAGAACTCAAATACAAAAGCTAACCTTACACTTAAAGGAGCTTGAAATGAAACAGCAGATAGACCCTACGCCCAACCAGAAGAAGAGAGTTAATAAAGATTCGAGCAGAACTCAATGAAATTGAGACCAGAAGAGCTGTGGAACAGATCAACAGAACCAGGAGTTGGTTCTTTGAAAGAATTAATAAGATAGATAAACCATTAGCCAGCCTTATTAAAAAGAAAAGAGAGAAGACTCAAATTAATAAAATCATGAATGAGAAAGGAGAGATCTCTACCAACACCAAGGAAATACAAACGATTTTAAAAACATGTCATGAACAGCTATACGCCAATAAATTAGGCAATCTAGAAGAAATGGACGCATTCCTAGAGAGCTACAAACTACCAAAACTGGAACAGGAAGAAATAGAAAACCTGAACAGGCCAATAACCAGGGAGGAAATTGAAGCAGTCATCAAAAGCCTCCCAAGACACAAAAGTCCAGGGCCAGATGGCTTCCCAGGGGAATTCTATCAAACGTTTAAAGAAGAAA
Organism: Otocyon megalotis megalotis; assembly: GCA_017311455.1. Taxonomy (NCBI): domain Eukaryota; kingdom Metazoa; phylum Chordata; class Mammalia; order Carnivora; family Canidae; genus Otocyon; species Otocyon megalotis. Next base: position 8,696 of record JAEUCK010000755.1, read on the forward strand.
CCATACCTATTCTACTAAAGCTGTTTGGAAAGATAGAAAGAGATGGAGTACTTCCAAATTCGTTCTATGAGGCCAGCATCACCTTAATTCCAAAAACCAGACAAAGACCCCACCAAAAAGGAGAATTACAGACCAATATCCCTGATGAACATGGATGCAAAAATTCTCAACAAGATACTAGCCAATAGAATCCAACTACACATTAAGAAAATTATTCACCATGACCAAGTAGGATTTGTCCCCGGGACACAAGGCTGGTTCAACACTTGTAAAACAATGTGATTCATCATATCAGCAAGAGAAAAACCAAGAACCATATGATCCTCTCATTAGATGCAGAGAAAGCATTTGACAAAATACAGCATCCATTCCTGATCAAAACTCTTCAGAGTGTAGGGATAGAGGGAACATTCATCAACATCTTAAAGCCATCTACGAAAAGCCCACAGCAAATATCATTCTCAATGGGGAAGCACTGGGAGCCTTTCCCTAAGATCAGGAACAAGACAGGGATGTCCACTCTCACCACTGCTATTCAACATAGTACTGGAAGTCCTAGCCTCAGCAATCAGACAGCAAAAAGACATTAAAGGCATTCAAATTGGCAAAGAAGAAGTCAAACTCTCCCTCTTCGCCGATGACATGATGCTCTACATAGAAAACCCAAAAGCCTCCACCCCAAGATTGCTAGAACTCATACAGCAATTTGGTAGCATGGCAGGATACAAAATCAATGCCCAGAAATCAATGGCATTTCTATACACTAACAATGAGACTGAAGAAGGAGAATTAAGGAGTCAATCCCATTTACAATTGCACCCAAAAGCATAAAATACCTAGGGATAAACCTAACCAAAGAGGTAAAGGATCTATACCCTAAAAACTATAGAACACTTCTGAAAGAAATTGAGGAAGACACAAAGAGATGGAAAAATATTCCATGCTCATAGATTGGCAGAATTAATATTGTGAAAATGTCCATGTTACCCAGGGCAATTTACACGTTTAATGCAATCCTATCAAAATACCATGGACTTTCTTCAGCGAATTAGAACAAATTATTTTAAGATTTGTGTGGAATCAGAAAAGACCCCGAATAGCCAGGCGAATTTTAAAAAGGAAAACCATATCTGGGGGCATCACAATGCCAGATTTCGGGTTGTACTACAAAGCTGTGGTCATCAAGACAGTGTGGTACTGGCACAAAAACAGACACATAGATCAATGGAACAGAATAGAGAACCCAGAAATAGACCCTGAACTTTATGGTCAACTAATATTCGATAAAGGAGGAAAGACTATCCATTGGAAGAAAGACAGTCTCTTCAATAAATGGTGCTGGGAAAATTGGACATCCACATGCAGAAGAATGAAACTAGACCACTCTCTTTCACCATACACAAAAGATAAACTCAAAATGGATGAAAGATCTAAATGTAAGACAAGATTCCATCAAAATCCTAGAGGAGAACACAGGCAACACCCTTTTTGAACTCGGCCACAGTAACTTCTTGCAAGATACATCCACGAAGGCAAAAGAAACAAAAGCAAAAATGAACTATTGGGGTTTCATCAAGATAAGCTTTTGCACAGCAAAGGATACAGTCAACAAAACTAAAAGACAACCTACAGAATGGGAGAAGATATTTGCAAATGGCATATCAGATAAAGGGCTAGTTTCCAAGATCTATGAAGAACTTCTTAAACTCAACACCAAAGAAACAAACAATCCAATCATGAAATGGGCAAAAGACATGAAGAAATCTCACAGAGGAAGACATAGACATGGCCAACATGCACATGAGAAAATGCTCTGCATCACTTGCCATCAGGGAAATACAAATCAAAACCACAATGAGATACCACCTCACACCAGTGAGAATGGGGAAAATTAACAAGGCAGGAAACCACAAATGTTGGAGGATGCGGAGAAAAGGGAACCCTCTTACACTGTTGGTGGGAATGTGAACTGGTGCAGCCACTCTGGAAAACTGTGTGGAGGTTCCTCAAAGAGTTAAAAATAGACCTGCTACGACCCAGCAATTGCACTGCTGGGGATTTACCCCAAAGATTCAGATGCAATGAAACGCCGGGACACCTGCACCCCGATGTTTCTAGCGGCAATGTCCACAATAGCCAAACTGTGGAAAGAGCCTCGGTGTCCATCGAAAGATGAATGGATAAAGAAGATGTGGTTTATGTATACAATGGAATATTCCTCAGCCATTAGAAACGACAAATACCACCATTTGCTTCAACGTGGATGGAACTGGAGGGTATTATGCTGAGTGAAGTAAGTCAATCGGAGAAGGACAAGCAGTGTATGT